>JAECUM010019598.1:0-13452 GCA_016617855.1 Megalonaias nervosa
ATATACACACACACACATATACATACATACATATGCACACACATATACATATATATATATACATACACACATACACATACACACACATATACACATATACACATACACACATATATATATATTATTATATTTGTTTTATTTTTTTATTTTTTTATATTTTTTTCCTTCTCTTAAGTATTAGTTATTAGTTGTTAGTTGATTATGTGTTGGTTAGTGGTTATGTTAGTTGTTGTGGGTGTGTGTACTTTGTTAGTTTGTTTTAGTTGAATAGTATTGGAGTAGTGTTGTTGTAGTTGTCGCATGCTATGTACAGAGTGTTTTTTTTTATGGTGTTGTTTAGTCTATATTATATTGTTGGTTCTGTATGGTTGGCTTTTGATGTCTTTGTCCTGTTTGCCCTGTTATACTTGCCTGTCCCACGACGCGACTGTGTTTCCGATTAAACTTATTGGTGTCCGTCTGTGGGGCTGTGCACCCCTTTGTTGTTAAAGGTGAATCTCGATTCCTTATGTGTGTAAGTTCCTTTTTAGGACTCGCCTTTTGGCTTGGCAGTTCTTGCCATAGTCCTTCCTCCCTTGTTGTTGCTAGTGTCCTTATGTGACCTTTTGTCTTGGTATTTTAGTTAAGATTTGCCCGTTAGTTGGTCCTTGTGCCATAGTCTTATTTCCCTAGTTGAATCTGATATTCAATGGTATTTCTGGCTCCCTCGTTGTTGCGTTTGGTTTTCAATTCCTTGTGCCTTTTAAGGCTGATTTCAGGGCTTGCTTTTTAGCTGGCGTTTTGTCATAGTCCTTTTGTGTTTGCATGTTGTTTTACTTACCCTGTGTCCAGCTTAATCCTGTTGTTGTCATTGCAATAATGTCTAGTAGTCCTGGTTCTCTCGTCGTTACCATTGGATTTCGATTCCTTATGCCTTTTAGGTTGGTTTGGGGACTTGTTTTTTAGCTGGCGTTTTGCCATAGTCCCCTTTTTAGTCTTGGTCCTGTTGTTGATATGTTGTCTGGTAGGTAAGTGTATTAGGATTAATTGTTAATTGTTAAGTCTGGGTAATAGGTTAGTAGGATAAGTGGGTGCTGGCGTGTTGGATGGCTGGTAGTGCTTGTCTGTGAGCCGTGGGTCTAGGCTCACTGTCATAGTCCTGGCTTGTTGTGTTGTGGGTGTTTTTCTTGTTGTTTATAAGCGACCATGTTTTTGGATCCCCTTTAGGTACGAGATGACGTTTTTGTAGGTAAGTTCTATATTGTATTCTTGGTCTTATCCAATATCTCTGGGTATGTTGTTGGTGATCCAATGCGTTTCTGTTGTTCTTGGAAGCTGTTCCGCTGCACATTGTAGGTGGCACATGTGTTGAATATGTGGTCCAGCGTCTCTGCTATTGGGCAGTGAGGACAGTTGCTTGTTTCGTTCCCTTGTTCTTTGAGGTACCTTCCGAAGCTTCCTTTCAGTAGTGTTTTTCCTGTCATGATTCTGTTGATAATCCTTATGTCATTAACTTCCATGTCCTTTGGGGCAATGATTTTCCTGGATACTTCCTTTTGTAGTTGGTGGAGATGCCTTCTCTTGTTGGAGTTGTTCCATATGTGTTGCCATTTTGTGTTTATTTTCTGTCGAACCTGACTGTAGAGTTCTTGGACGTTGTAGGTGAGGGAGTGTGTTTCGTTGTTGTGGAGGTTCTTTCTTGCCACTGTGTCCGCTTTGTCGTTCCCGGGGAGGTTTATGTGTAATGGCACCCAGAGGAATTCAATGGTGTGTTGATTTGTCTCGAGTTCTCGAATATGCTGCATCACTTCCTCGAGCATATTTGCTCTGCTTCGTGTTCCACCTGTTTCTAGGGTTTTGAGAACGCTGAGAGAATCCGTGATGATAATATGGCGCTGCTATGTTTGAGTTTTGATCCATTTCAGTGCTTCATTGATTGCCCAAAATTCGGCTGTGTAGAAGGAGCAGTCATCTGGAAGTCCAGCTCCAATTTGTATTTGTTGTTCTGGTACCACGATTGCTGCTGCCGTTCTGTTAGGTTCCTTTGATTTAGATCTGTCCGTGTATATTTTAGTGTATTCCGTATATTGGCCCTAGAGTAGTTTTTGAATGTCAAGTAGCATCTTGCATGTATTTTGTTGTTTGGTTCCGAATGTTTGTGCTATGAGGTTGATGTTTGGGGTATTATTTCTCCACGGGGTGGGGTCTTTGATTTGCCGTTGCTCCGCTTGTATGTCAGTTAATTGGAGTTCTACGCAGAGGGTATGGACTTTCTTGCTTGCTGGTGGGTTTGGTACAAGTTTTTGATTGAATGTTCTTTCGCATAGCTTAGTTAGAGCCTTAGTTGGGTTTGCGTCGCTGTGTATTGAGTTCTTGATGGTATGTCTTAGGATTTGTTCCTCTCTGCGTAGTTGTAGGGGTAGTTCTCCTGTTAGTATTTGTAACTCTTGAAGTGATATGTTGGGTAGTGTTCCAGTACATAGACGGAGAATTTTGTGTTGAAGAGAGTCCAGCTGGGATAGCAGTTTGCTGTTGGCTGATGCGTAGACCTGGCAGCCGTAGTCCCATCTTGATCTAATTAATGATCGGTATAACATAAGTAGTGTGGGTTGATCAGCACCCCATGCAGTTCTTTTGAGGTGTTTCAGCAAGTTGATGTCTTGTTGTGATTTTTTGATTTTCGATGTGTGGTTTCCATGTGAGTTGTTCATCTAGTAGGATGGCCAGACTGGAGACCAACCCGCTTTATATGGTTCAAACGCGGACGCGATAGAAAACATCCCTACTCGATTTTAGTGTCTTAACGCTATGATAGCTCATGTCATGGTGAGGGATAGAGAGAAGTCAAAGAGCATTTGTAATGATAAATTTGTTTGAAAACAAACGACAGACACATTTTTTTTTTTAAAACACAACATTTTTTATTCAACCAACAAATAACAAGTAACAAGTAACAATAACATGAAACAAATTATTTTTGACAAGGTTGACAACGTTGTGAAATCATATGAAATTTCCACTATGGAAGTCATGAGGCTATTGATGTACACTACGTTTTATAGCTAAAGACAAAAGATAACCATAATGGTCACAAAACCATCGATCTACTTTCTCATCGTTTCTAGAAGAGTTACGATCAAAATAAGAAAATACACACAATATTGTCCACACACCATGGAATCTGTGCCTTGTAATTTCACATTATTGAATCGTGTTGTCTGGGCATTTCTTTTCATAAAGTCAATAATGTTTTCTTCCAAAGGGGGTAATCCATACGAATCAAAATACTCCAGACAATCCTCTTGAGGGAAGTAAACGGCTACCCAGTGGATTCCTGGGAGGTGACTGTCATCCGTGTTGATGACATAAGCTTGATGGTCTTGAGGTTTGCGATGAGTTAGTTCATCTTTAGCACACACGACAGGATTCCAAGAAGCAGTGTACGAACTGTTGTTCAAAAGGTAATAAAGTTCCCAGGTATCCATTTTTTGTTTTCTTTTGTTGTTCTTTGTTCTCACAGGTAATGATAAGTCATCAATTCAATTCTGACCTTTTGCTTGAAAATCTCTGTCAAGTAACCGTTTCTTCGTTTCGTCTCCTCACTCTGGGCTAAGAGTGCTTCGATGCGATAGATCTCTAGAGCAGTCAATGGAGGGCAGAAAAGATCACGCAAGCCTTTATACCCCTCATGCAACACTGCTTCTTCCGAGATGAGACTCCAAGCTTAATTCAGATACTCGTCCAATTTTTCTTCTTGACTCATTACCAGATATTTATCGTGTTGAATTTGACTGGGATGATCGTTTTGACATCCATAGCAATCTCTCTTGGTCAATTCCGTAATTTTATCCGCCAGGTGTTTAGCAAAACAGGACACTAAGTGTTGTTCTAGTTCTGGCCATCTGGACGTGACCACTACTTCATCCTCTTCGTCATTGTCTTGGGGTTCTGCTTTCACGGTATCCTCCCATTCCATTTCCAAAGATTCTCCACCGTTCAAAGAGGGATAAGAGTCTTCCATAGTTTCTAGTAGTCTAGAATGACATCTCTCAAACTGTTGATTTCTGTGGTATTATCGAATTCAGCATACAAGATGACGTTCACTGTCTCAGTGAGAGCTTCTGCAAACTGAAGTTCCATACGCAGTTGACCGGATTTTATAGGGTGGAAATGTCCCTCGTCGCTGCCTTGGTCTGGAGTGAAATCAAAAGCCCACAAAGTGTAACCTCCTTCATTATCTTCGTACGAAATGCCGTGACTGGTGTTGGTCCCTAGCTGTCCGGTAGCTTCGTACATGGACAAGTACGATCTAAAGTAATTCTTCTGGGTAAAGTTAGGTTCGAAGGGTCTGGTATACAAGGTCTTGCCATCGCGACTGACTTCGATCTTGGACACTCTGTATTGCTTAAACTGGAAAAGATTCTGATCGTGGGCTCCGTTGAGGGCTGCGTTGCTGACGATACCAACGATTAAACGTTTGAGTAACTGTCCTTGGAACAGATGATCTTCGATCTTGGATCGGAGACAAGCAGCAATGGTGAACGTTTTCAATTCTACGCGTGGTATCAGATACTTGGCGGTCGTTCTGCTCAATGTGTGACTGATGTTGTTTCCCGCTTTAGGTAACACTTCTGCGCGGCGCACGTAAGGTCTGTCTTCTTGGAAGATGGTTTTATAATCGTTGGTATGAGCCATCAAATGGAAAGCGACACTGCTGAGATTCAGTCTCAGGTGAATATCCACTCCGTTGAGCAAATACTTGTCTTGCAACCACATGTCCAAATGCAAAAGATCCATTAGTTCTAAACTATGTCCTTGCAGGATTTTCTTTCGACGGTTGATAAAGCCTACATTGTGAGGATTGTCATCTGCTGTCAGGGCTGTGTCGTTAAACGTGTTCCTACCTGCGGTGTCAGGTTTCCAAACCACGCAAGCATCCAGATGAGTGTTCTTGTCCTCTTTTCCGTACGTCAAGAGATTTTCCAGGTACGCTCGGTAAGGGTAAGTATCCATGCTACTGCTGACAGTTTGTTATTCAAGTACAAATCCACTTTTCTGAACAAGGAATGCATGAAATTGTTGACGGGAGCTACTCTAGCATCGGCACCCGGATTGGTGTTGTCCGTTTTGATCACTTTCAGGTACAAGTAACTGCTATTCAGATCAAGATAATCTTCGGGCTGTCCTTTGATTTCAAACTCGATGGGAGCTGAATCCGTCAAAGAGGAGACGGGATGAAATTCGACCCATTGGGATTCTTACATCGTCATCATGGTAGGTGGCATGGCAAACAGATCCAGTTCCGACTTGGAACAGGCGCAAGACTCTCGGTGCATCATTTTCTCTCTGTGATTTTTATTAATAATCAAAAACGTCTAACTCTCGGACGGTTTTTCTTTTCTTAGTCTTTCTAGCTCTGGGAGTGTGAAGACCTCTCAAGGGGTTTCTTCGTCGCCTTTTTCTGCCTTGTCCTTGCTGTTGCGTCAGGGAAGCAGGAATGCCTGATTCGACAGCGTCCAGAGCATTTATAGGAGTTTCTCGTCTGCCCAAAATATCTTTGCCCGTTTGAAGCAAGACATTTTTGCCTGCTCTCAAGAAAGCTTCTTTGGGGTTTTGTTTGTCAATGATGACATTTTGGAGAAATTCTTTACCTTGCGTCAACGCGGCATCTTTCAAGGCGTGCAATCCCCGTGCCACCATCGGTTTCAAAACGGGAGCCACTGTACGAAAGGCTGATTTTAGCATATCTCCTAAACCATGTCCTCGCTATTGAGCGACTCCTTGGTACACAGGATACATGACTGACAAGGAGTTAGAGTAATCGTTTTCGAAAATGGAGTTTCACTGTGACTTTCCCTCTGGTAAATGGAATATTTTGTCCCAGATCTCCTTTTATAGTAATGTTGACAGTGTCGAAATACGACGGGCAAAATAGTGAGGATGTACAAATTCGCGTTGAACGTGATAGGTGTTTCCTGCTTTCTCGTCAGCGTTCGTGGCAGAATCCACTTTGAAAGGAATGACACGCAGTAACGGTACGGAGGTGTGTCCTACCACGTTGTACTCCGCCACATCGGAGTACACAAAAATCAGATTCAGTCCTTGGTTCATTTCTACAGGGAATCTAAAATATTTTGCAAAATCCGAGTTACTGGTCACGGCTGGTATTTTCGGTTTTCACCTTGATCAACTTAGGGTCTCCACCCAAAATGTCATACAATTCAGGACAAAATGTAATGGCCAATACTTTGTCCTCTGAAAATTTCATCATTAGGCACGAGCTATTTTGTGGTATTCGATCGTGACACTTTAACACCTCCATGGAACTGTCACTGGGTAACGTTAAGTAAAATTGGTTGTTCATAATTCCAGAGTTCTAGTGTCCGAGGGGTCACTGGAAGTCAGAGGAGTACACCACAAAAATTTGGCAGAAAAAGACGATTTGCGTTTTAGGCACACGTTCTCCACACCACACCCACAAGGGTTGCTTTTGTAGATCTTGCATAGAAGAACTGGGCGAAGGAGTGGTCACTGCAGTAGCTCAGGTGTGTTGAAGGGCATGATGGTCATATAGATAAAAGAACAAAGAAAATTGGTTTCAGGATTCATTCGAAACAGAAACTCCGATTTGTATTGTCCAGGGATATTGGATGATGTCTGTCCGTCCATTAGCACAACTTTGTCCTCTCCAATCCTCCCAAACTACTTTGACGATTGCCTTAAAACTCGAAAGAAGCACACACACACACACACACACACACACACACACCATGGTCTAGTTGGTCTGAAATGAAGAGTTAAAAAAGAGTGACCTTTGCTGCCATCTTCAAAATTGTTATCGCTGATGTTCTTGAAAGAATCCTCAGATGACCAACGCGGTATCTATATTCAAAATCTTGTTGTAGCAATTAGTACTGAACGTACAGTCATATCGACATGGCATTTATACCAGGAGAGGGGCCCCGTGTGGCTGAGTGATCCAACGCGCTCGCTTTTACCGATCACTGCCATCTCACATCTGCCCATCGGGGTCTGAGTCTCGGGCTCGGCCAAAGTGGTTATGAGAAAACTTGCCAGTAGCTTCCCGTTGGTCGGTGCTGCTTACTGGGAGTTTCTCGGGTTCTTCCATAGTCATTTATACTGGCCGCCATGTATAGCCTATCATGTGCTGAAATATGGCGTTAACCCCCCACCCCCTTAAAAAAACAACAAAACGAACACCAGAAGACTTGTATGACCTTGGTTGGTCTTAAATGAAAATGCTGCCACTACAACACTCAATATGGATGCCAGCGACCTTACTGAAATCGTATTATCATCACTCCTTCTGAATGGAAAGTCCTAGTTTAGACCACTTGTGTATCGGTCCTAATAAAATGGTTCCACTCGGAATCCAATATCGCCGCCAGCAGCCATCTCGAAAATCTTGTTATCGCAACTCTTTTTAAGGGAATGTTTTCTCTAAAAAATACTTTTATGAGATTTACTGGCCTAAATGAAAATAGTGCCGATATAACGTTCAGTAAGGCCTTTATGACAGCCATCTTGAAAATCTTGTTTTCGCTTCTCCTCTTGAGCCGAATATCAAATCGACATGGACTATTCACCAGAATGCTTAATATTATACCTATTTTGGTCCTTAATGAAAAAAGTGCCGTCCGCACAACCAGTATGGTCACCGCAGTGGCCATTTTGAAAATCTTGATATTTTACTTCTCCTAAATAGATGGTTTTGTCAACATTGGGGTTTCGTTAAAATAATGGTAATGATATCTAGTTGTTCCAAAACCAGAATGGTGTCGACTATCGTGCAATATGGCCGTCATGGCAACGATCTTGAAAATCTTTTCTATAATATTAGCGTGGGATTTCAAATGAGATCTTGTGACAGAAGGTTATATTAACATGGGACTTTCCCCATAAAGCATTTTATTATGTCTAGTTGATACTAAATGAAAATAATAGCGATTTCACATCTGGTATGGCAATAGTGGCAACCGTCTTGAAAATCCGTTATTCCTACTTCTCATAAATGGCGAGCCATGTTGACATGGAGGTTTCCGACAGAAGACAAATGATCACATCTAGCTGGTCCTCAGTGTCACTGTGACCTTAAATGTGAGTGCTACAATGAATAATATTGAAAATCTTGTCACTAGTTCTCCTGAATAGACGGTCCTATCAGCATTGGATTTTCAGAAAAAGTCGTCTAATGTTGGCTGGATAGTTGTAAATGAAAACAGTGCCGATCTTGCATCCGATATTGCTGTCACAGTAGTAGTTTGAAAATCGTATCGCACAATAATATCGGAGATGGTTTCAACTCTCGGCAATTAAAACAAAATTGAATTGTCTTGAATTACTATAAATTTTCATGAGCACGTCAAACCCTTAGAGAGGCTGCTGCTTGTTAAAAAAATCTATTAAATTATTTTGGGGATGTATTCCTTTAAATGATGTTACACGTGCATTTACATCAAATGTTTTTTCATAATAAAGACGTGACAAAAATATTAAGCCCCCCCCCGCAAGGTATTTTGTAAGTAACATTAAAGGCAAGTATTGCTGATTTTTATTGAAAGATAAGTAAGCAAACCGAGAATTACAGCTTTGATTCTGATAACCTAACTCCCTTATTTTCCCTTGTGAAGCTATAGCAAGTGTCGTAATACACACTGGCATATTTTCCCATATAACTGTATAGCAAGGGTAGTAATGGGTATTTTCCCCTATGCGAAACTGTAACTGGCCTGGTACCCTGGCCTTCCATGAAGCGCTGTACACAAGGTCAGGCACACACCGTCGAATGGCTGATACCAAATAACAAATAACCGATTGAATGCTATTTTTTATGGCTAACGTATTTTTTTAAAACTTACTCCCGCCATATTGAATTTCTCGCCGGTATCGATCATTCGACAATGTGTGCTTGACCTCTTGTGCGGAGCCAGCGTAACAGGCTAAAGCAGTAACAAGTACCGTAATACACACCAGCCTGTCTTCTCATGTGACGCTGTAACAAGTGCCATAATACACACCAGTCTATTTTCTCACGTGACGCTGTAACAAGTGCCGTAATATACACCAGTCTGTTTTCTCACTTGACGCTGTAACAAGTTCCGTAATACACACTAGCCTGTTTTCTCACGTTGCGCTGTAACAATTGCCGTAATACACACCAGTCTATTTTCTCTCGTGTCTCTGTAACAAGTGCCGTAATACACACCAGATTAACAGTGTATTATTGAATGAATCATAAAAGTCAAAAGTAATACTCGTAAGATTTTACATTATAAACAGATTACTATCTAGATGTCTGGTAAAGGTAATTTAACCAAGTAACTTAAAAAGTGCTGCCTAATTGTAAATATGTTATGAGAAAAGGGGGCTGTCATGGTAGCGCAGACTATATGATCAGAAACCCTTTGTCTTAAGTAAAGATAAATGAAATCATTCCAAGGATAGACACACAGACACATGCACGCATAAACAGAGAAATGAGAACAAAGAGAAAAATTATTTTCCAACATTTTTTCTTCTTTGTATCAGCATATGAGAGAAGTCTCGGTGTCGGTTGATGCCAGATGAAGGATATTTGCAAGACTACACGTTATTAGTCTATATCATGGCTGTTTCGAAACTTGGACGACAAATCAAAAGATGGCTTCAAGAGTGGTACTTGGAAAGCACTAGGAGTCCGTAGTTTTACCGTTATGTATGTATGTATGTATGTATGTATGTATGTATGTATGTGTTTATGTGCATGTAGGTGTGCATCTATGTATGCATCGGGTTACAAACAGCACGTCAGCACAAACGAGCTTTATGGGGGCAATTAATAGTAAATTTCATAAGCATGAAGACCAAACTTGCAAGAAACCAGGATAAATAAACAAATAAATGTAAATATGTACTCCTTCAAGACACCATATATATATATATATATATATATATATATATATATATATATATATATATATATATATATATAGAATATATATATAGTATGTATGCTGTATCAATGATATACCACGAGATGTATAAATTTTTCATTAAAAGGAAACGAAGCTTGCTGAGTTTCCTTTTAATGAAATATTTATACAACGAGTGGTATATCATTGATACAGCGTACATACTGTACATATATTTTATTTATATCACATACAAATACATATATTTGACCTTTGAACGGAGTTCAGATTTAATACAGGCAGCAGTGTATTGACCTAGTGAATGAATTCCTCACATCCCCGAGTGTGTCCGCTACAAAATGTAATTCTATGCCTTTAGTGGCTATTTGCAATCACCTCTGCATATTGATAAGTTGATTGTTTTCTTTTCTTGGTTTCTATTTTTCTCCACATTGATTAAATCAATATAACACACACTTATGATTTAAACATGAAAGATGGTTTAATGATAAAAGTAGAGCACTAGCTACACTTGGATAGCTACGCCTTTCACATACCGGCGCATGAAAATTAATGTGGAATACAAACTAAGCCAACTGACGAACCAACAAGAGGTAATTAAAATATTTTAATATATTTATAGTTGATCTAAGCCATTATTCTGCTTTAGCAACAGTACAATCGACCACAAACTCTCTCTCTCTCTCTCTCTCTCTCTCTCTCTCTCTCTCTCTCTCTCATCCTTTGGTCGGTTTGACTTAACTTTTACCATCATTCATAAGTCCAGAGATATCGTGGGATGACACAAAATAAAATCCTCTACGTTCGTCAATTCATAGATTTTAGCCCGTATCTTGCTACTATGGCCAAGATCAAGATCAAGATCGAGAGAGAGAGAGAGAGAGAGAGAGAGGCCTTTGGACATTTTCATATTTAAATAGTAATAATCGATTTTTTAGAACATTATGGTATGTTTAAGAAAAAACAAAAAACATAACATTAAATATATCACAGTATGTGTACCACGTATCCGATGAATTTACTGGTTTGCAACATTGTATCATTGATAAACACTGTAGATAAATCCCAAGGAAAGTGCACACGTATCGTTACGACGAACCATATTCTTGTAGGTTACTTGGTGTAATTTCTATTTCAAGGTTTTAATCCAGCCCAAATTCCTTTTCTCTCTCATTCCACATTTCTGCGCAATTTGTCCGTTATGCTTGAGAGGGGAGGGGAGAACAGAAAGCAGAAAGGATTGTGATGAAAATGTGTACCATATTAAATTAATTTAGAAAACGGGGGTTGTTAATACTTTTCATCATTATTTTTCATACGTCACTAGTGACTAATGTGAGGAAATTGATCATTGATCTAGAATCAACTGCAGACGCTCGCGAGAATGTTTATATATGCGTATTATTGCTCCATGGGCGGATCACAATTTGATATACCAATAGTATTGGTATATCAAATTGCTTTATACCAACACTTTAAATGCATGTTATTTTTTAATGTATATATATATATATATATATATATATATATATATATATATATATATATATAATTTAGCTGTATAATTCTGATATCCTACGTGATGCATAATGTTTTCATTCAATATAAACAAGGTTCGTCCTTTTCATACAAATACACAAACTAATATTTATGACAGATTTAAGACTATTGACTGGATACAGTGTTTTAATGCATGGAACGAAGTATTCATTCCTTCCTAGCGTGTCTGTTACAAAATGCAATTCTGCAAACATTAAAGCCTTCCACAAACCTTTCCCGATATGTTAATTTGCTCCTTTTTGAGTTTTTATTTTCATTCATTTTGATTAAATGAATGCTGGATACACTTGGGATGTAAGCAGGACAGTTGGTTTCAGTGAAGAAAGTAGACCACAACAAAAATTGAATGGCAAGAGTATCGGACAGTAAATGAGCGGTCATTTGACTTGATTACCAGCGAGTATCGAAACAAGTGGGAGATATGTTAAACAAAATGGCTAACCAAGATTAAAACATTAAAAATTATTTACAGTCGATCTAAGTAATCGGTATGCTTTATTTACTGTTGGACTTATCAAAATATTGTTTTTATCCTCTCTCTATCGGTTGCTGGGTTTTTATTAAGATTTACCTGTTCTTGTCCAGCGACATCGTCGCATGCCACGGACGAAAATGACCCTTTGCACGGATTTTAGCTCGTGGCTGATGACGATGGTCAAGCAAGAGAGAGAGAGAGAGAGAGAGAGAGAGAGAGAGAGAGAGAGAAAGAGAGAGAGCATAACACCAGTAATATACTTGAACCGATGTTATTTATACTTCAGTCTGGTTCGGTACAAAAAAAAATATATAGATAGCTGCGATTTCTGTTATTTCGGCCAATGTGTATACACGAGAAAACTTGCCGGTACCTTCCGGTGGGTCCGTGGTTCTTACTGGGGGTTTCCCAAGCTTTTTTTTTCACCATCGGTTTTACTTGGTGCTAACTATTGCCTATCTTGCGCTAGAAATTGCGCTAAACCCCAAAACAACAACAGCAACAACAACAATAACAACTCTCACTCCACATAGTCTCATGTATAATTGTCTCTTATGGAGAGAGAGAGAGAGAGAGAGAGAGAGAGCATATTAGGGGGATTTTGTTGACACTGTGTAACGTGTTAAATTCATTTAGTAAAATGTTAATTATCAATATTGATTCTCGTTATTATCATATTTTATTAATGATTACTTAGTGCAAATTTTCCAGTATTCTAAAGAGTACCGCAGTTATAGTCTGCTGTTCAAACCATACTTATGTGCTTATTCTTAGGTCATAGGTGAACGTCAGTTTGATATTTTGATATACCAAGAGTATTGGTATATAAAAGTGCTGTATACCTTCAATTTAAAGTCCATGTTATAAATAATGTATGCAAATCTATCTATCTGCCTGTCAATCTATCAATCAATCTATTTTTTGTGTGTAACACCGAATCTATATATTTTGTAATTGCAGAAAAGAAGAACAGTTCACTTTCGTAGTTTAAACAACGAGTTTCGTGAGGAGGACAATAACTTTATGTTTGTCTGGTTTGTGTTGTATCTGCTCAGAATCTGGGGAACAGTTCGCTTTGTTGTGTCCTTAACCGCAATCAGTACCAACAGTGAAAATATCGGACTGACACAGTTCGTGTTGCTGAACATGCAGGGGGTTGGGGATAGCAGTCAGGCCTTCTGGAACTTCGTCATTTTTTGTTTATGTGACAAGACAGTCCGCAACGGCATCATGGGACGGTGTAGAAATAGATCAGAGCAAATACCATTGCTTTCTTCCTGTTGATGATATACAGGCTAGACAACGAACGAAGACAGAAGTAACTGTGTTGTCAAAGTCTGGACATTAATCAAAGTGAATCAAATGGATTTGCAAACGTCATTGAACGTGTTCTGACACCTATGCAGAAGCAGGCTTGAAACTGACTACAGACGTAAGCACATAATTAGAGACATCAACGATAGCAACAAATACATCTCCCGTATTTCTAAGTTTCACCATTATTTA
>JAECUM010019599.1:0-44041 GCA_016617855.1 Megalonaias nervosa
AATAATTTATTCTGTAGTTCATCACGAACTATCTTTCTACTCGCGACTATTAAATCAGCGGGATTCCATAAAGTCCAAAATTCATTCATAGAAGTCTCTGGAATTACTCCTCGCATTATCTCACATTGTACTCTGTCTGGCTGTAGTCTGATTAATCTTTTAAATTCCTTCAGCGGTTCATCAATAGCTCTATAGTCATCATTTATTTCTTCATAATAATCTACGTTATTCTTCAGCCATTCATGTGGAGACTGTCCAACAAAGGGTGGTGGTTGACCATGATCGCCACACATAATCACAGCAGTATTCTTCAATAACAACCAATCAAGAAATGTTTTTAGTGTTTCTAACGACGCCGTGCATATCTCGTCCCATATAATATATTTAGGTATATATTTCTCACCCATTCGCTCAGGAGTCCATGTGTCTCCGCACCATCTAAAGAAACTATGATAAGTACACGATTTTACTCCTCGCTCTTTTATCTCTGGCGAGTTTATGTGTCGGTGTCAAAACAATTATATCTGAATTATTATTCATGAATAATTTAATCACACGCGTTGTTTTACCTGACCCTCCACACCCATTAAGATAAACGGTTTTATGTCTAGATACAGGATCGTATACAGATGGTGCTGATGATTTTGATATTTGATATTATTTTTGTAATATATTTCCTTAATTTCAACGTCGGCGGATTCAGAATAGCTAAGTATATTTTCTTGTTTTATTCTCCATGACCCCCATTCACCATTACCAAGTAGCGGTTTTAACAAACCCGTATATTTTTTATTTATATAAAACGAATCCGTGGCGACTCTGACAGCATCACGAGGAAATCTATTTATCATAGACATTAGATTTATAGAAACATATGCCAACATAGATGATCTTAAATGAGTAAATTGTGGTGAGTCACCATCAAGATAACTCACAATTGTACCTAGTTTGGTTCCGTCTGACAAATAAGCATTACTCCGATTTATAAATGTATTTTTTTTTGTTGTATCAGCTATTATAAAATCGAGTTCAGCATCGTCCATAATCAATCTTGTACAGTGTCTTTTATGATCATAGGCTCCTCCTTGAGTAAATTTACCAATTATCTTTCTACCAAGATCTTTTTCATCGTGCTCGTCTCTGCATTTACGTATATTATTAGTGATTTTAATAATGTCATCTTCATTAAGATTAGGGAATTCTTTCCTGGCATCATCAATATTAAATCTATTTGGTTCTGGTAACCAAACTTGCTTCTGTGGACTATACGATATAATCGCCTCACTCACCTGTAAAGATATTAAAATTCCAACATCAAGCATATATCGCAATAGTACTATTGGAACCCAACATTTTTCTGAAAAATGTCTTCCAAACCAAGCATAAGTAATCGGATGGAAATTTTCTGCAAACTCGAATGATTCTACATGAGCAAATCCGGTTAAATCAAAATCTGGTAAATGTCCGTTTATCGTAACCCTGGTCATCTCGTGTGATGGATGTCCGAATCTCTTAAAGTATTCAGAACATTCTCCGTATCCAAGAAAACTTCCAGGATAACACGCTACCATATCAACAGATATTACGTCATTACACTTATATTTAATATTCCATAATCCTCCGTGTCCATATTCTACGCAGCTTTTATGAATGTCTTCAAGAAATTCCGATCGTGTTGGTTTCCATAAATTTTTCTCCTGAGCGAAATGAGCCGCTACAGATGGAACAGTAAAACAATTATTTAATAATTGTCTAACTTTGACATCGTCTGAAGTATATTTCAGCGCAAGATTTTCCATTTCTACATTAAGAGATTCTATACGGTAAATATCACCATTAGGCCGTACAAACTGATCGTAATGATCATATTCTGAACTTTGAAATAACCAAACGGATACAGGGTCACTTTTACTGATATTTTTGATAAAATCAAATATATGACCATCATAAAATTTAACCGCTCTATCTCGTGGAAATATTGTTACTGCTGAGGTCCATGCGTGCGAATTATGATCAATAATATCTATTGGAGCTCCTCTTGATTCATATTTTGGTTTATATAAAATCTCTCCGGTTAACGTCTTTACCGTTATTGGGAATTTTAATTTCTTTTCTAGTTCAGCGACATCTTTGATAGACGCTACGGTATATTTAACTGATTCTGCCCAAGTATTTATTTTTTTACGCCTTAAATCTGTTAAACCATTACCACGTATCGCGTTTATAAAATGTTCTGTAACTCGTTCAGCTACACAGTTTATTCTTGACTCTGACAGTTTCATAGGTTTTAGATCCCCGACGTCAGGTTTATTATTAAGCGGATATATCGCATATACGACTGCAGTAACTAGGTAGCCCCGTTCATAATATATCTTATCAATACCAGTCCGTATTCCGGGCTTAGATTTATTATTTAAGAGAACAATATTATTTCCTGACTGCACACGGACTGGATCGCGCTTGTCACGAATAATCCAAATATCTTCTTCTGTATTTACAATAAATTTTATTAAAATAAAATATTTTTGATCATCAAGGTGATTAATAATTACTTTTCCTCGTTCGTCATTCATCATATTAGTAACATTTCTAACTCTGAATGTTGACCATACATAAGCAGCGCCATCGTCACGAAATTCCTTTTTTGCTTCACGAATACGTTCGGTTATATCCTCATCCGTTAATGCCAGATCTTGCATCAAAGTACTAAATTTATATTCTGATAGTCTGTCAAGATCAAATCTGGCTATCTGAGGTTCAATTGCCGATAATTCCTCCATATAATTAAGACAAG
Source organism: Megalonaias nervosa (assembly GCA_016617855.1). Taxonomy (NCBI): domain Eukaryota; kingdom Metazoa; phylum Mollusca; class Bivalvia; order Unionida; family Unionidae; genus Megalonaias; species Megalonaias nervosa. The sequence goes on from JAECUM010019599.1 coordinate 2,795, forward strand.
TATTTAAATTAAAATTTTAGTATATATATAATGCTTGAAACAAAAAACAAATGTGCTTGGCTCAGAATTGGATATACTTCTCTTTGTAATAAACCGTGCGTGAACAAATACTGCGGAAATCATACACAAAGTTTCAAAAATGGAAGTACAGGACCAATACCGTGTATTCAGTGTGGTGTTGGAGTGAGGGGAAAAACTCAATTGTGTCTAAAATGTGGCGGAAAAAAATACAGAGAATTAAAACGATATTATGATAAAAAAATAATACATCATCAGATAAATCTCCTATAAAAACCGTAGAAGATTATCTGGTTAGATTTCAAAACAATGATTTAGACAAATAATATTATATATAAATGGAGCAAAACGAATTTGTGAAACATCCTATAATAAAAAATTATGAATCATCCCGAGATGGTGTGATCAGACACTGCAGATTAAAGAAACCAGTAGGTAATGTTGATAATAGAGGTTATTTTAGATTTAATGTTGCTAGAGGAAAAAGATACTTATCACATATATTCATATTCGAATGTCATTTTGGGGTCATTAAAGATGGACTTGTAATTGATCACATTGATGGAGATCCCAAAAATAATCGGCTATCTAACCTGCAGGCTATTACACCTAGTCAGAATGCTGCACGTGGAAATACTGGAAAATGTAGAGTATTTAAAAAGATATCTATTAAATCCATAAATATACAGACAGGCCAAGAAATAACTTTTGAATCAATTAATGCGGCTGCAAAACATTTTAGTATACATCCACAATCAGTAAAACGTGTTGCAGATAATATTATCAGATCTGCATTTTCATTCACATACGATCAGCAGATAATATTTGAATATATCTAACTCTATACCCTTAATAAATAAATTGTATATAGTTTGACTTTATATTTTGCGATGGGTACCTTCACCGTCGCTACTCTCAGTGTCACTCTCACTTTTGACAGAATCAAATAACATAATTTTTCTTAATTGCATTACACGATTATCTACAATCTTCTTTTTCTCATATTCACAAGACAGTTCGGATCTGATATTTTCGATCGAACGTGCAAGAGGCGCAAATAGCTTTACCTGTTTTTCATTTACTATAGCTAATGATTCAAGCATAGACTGATAAATTGATTTTACAAATTTATAATTGGATGGTAATGTGTATTTATTGTCAATTTTTCTTTGTTTTAATATTTCATAATCACATAATATTTTTTCAGGATCGAGATTATCAGATAGATTTATTCCGTTATGTTTTAATTTTTTAATAGCAGAAATAATATCATTAATGTTTTCTTGGTTCATTATATAATAATTATTTCCTTAAAATAAAAAATAATATCAGTATCTGAATAATTATTTAAAAAAATGTAGTCCCCATAACCCCATGTGAACCTCTAAGTTGCCATATGACATCTTAGCAGGATCAGAAGGTCAGGGGACTGTTTTTTGAGGATGATTATGAATATATACAAATGGTGATGATTATATACAGATGATTATATACAGATGGTGATGATTATATACAGATGATTATGATTGTATGAACATGAATATATACAAATGGTGATGACGGGGGAATCTTGTCTACGTCCAACAGATTTTGTACACTCTCCCCCCATACAAAACCCCGGGAGTGTAAAAGGTACACCCCTCAAGGGTGTATGATAGGAGAGTGTATTTTGTCTGCTGTGGATATCGAGGAAATTCTCCGGGTTCCCCCAATTAAATAGCATCAGTCGCCAAATGCAAGATAATATCTTTAGCATTTTTGGAGACCCGAACACACGAGAGTCTGCACAACTTCGATCTACGTCCAACCGTCTTACCACTTCGGCCATCGCTCTCTTATCAATAATACAGTTAAATTTAAGTATATATAAAATATTTGTGCTGTCTCACAGAACTTGTATTACTAATAGAATGTAGAACTGTACTTCAGTTTTTCAAAATTCATAAAATAATTTGCACGTATAAGTTATAGTTCGTTAATGTAACAGACAGACGGACTAATACGCTATACACGTATATACAACTGGGTTTGTACAGGTAACGACGTAGTAGTAAGGGAAATAATCGCTCAATTTACTCCGCAGAGAGAGATAGCCGAGTTATCTCGCTTTATTATATATACAATTGCTTTAATCATAGAAATTGAATATTATTCATGTATTTACTCATCAGATTATTTTTTTGCCCCTGATTATTTAATCGGACGTTCTACGAGCGTATATACAAATTAATATTAAGAGACTCTTGTCTTAGATCCAAAATGTTTCCTGCCTGGTCAGTGAGTTTGAAATTTATTCTTGTCAGAAATGGATTATGTACACGTAAATAAACTGGGTTAATTGGTTCAGACACAATTAACCACCCTGGTGGATCTTTAGGGCTAAATGAATATAGTATATACCCCTGTTGGGCCTGGTTAGATTTTGAAAGATCTACCTGATAACTGTCATCAATTACGTCACATACCAGATTGACTGCAATTGTTGTTGTTATATTTACAATACCTGGCGATATATGACGTCCGGCACCAAAGGGATTGTTATTATGTTTTAGTATAACCGGTGGTGGGGCTATTTTTTTCCATGATTCATATATTCTTTTAAAGTGTTCTTCAATAAGATCATTTAATGATTTCTTCATTTCAGCGTTATTTAAATCTGGTATAACAAATGTTTGTAAATCTTTTTCTGTTATTTTATAATGATCAAGAAATACTTGTTTAGATTCTGGATTTGTGTAACGATTTCCATCGAGTTTAGTCGCGGTGTTTATAATACTTCGATTGACGATGTATAAATCGAACAAGATACCATTTAAATGTTTTATTGGCTCGATTATTTGCTGCTTTACACTTTCATTATAATGTTGTGATAATGAAATAAGTAAATTTCTTAAATCATTAAAAGTTTTATCGTATTCAGGTTTAAGAGTATCTAAAAAATGTTTAATAAATCTTACATCAACAGTATAGTAACTAATCTTCGTCCTGGTGTCTGTGTTAACAATAAATAATGCTTTATTCAACTTGGAGATTCTTTTACCGTCAAAATCGGTAAAGTAATATCTATCTTCGTTTGGAAATCCAAATCTTGTATTATTACTCCATGGTTGTTTTCCTCGATATTCTGGATCTTTAATGAATTTTTCTTCACTCATTTTAAATTCTTCTAGTTTTGGTTCTGAAACTCCATTATAAACCGGTGGAACTTCAGGCCATCCTAACACTGATCTGATCGAACTTTGATAAATATCTACGGAGTAATCAGGGGAATTTATTTCAATAACCGCAGATAGTGTTGGTTCGTAGACAGTAATTGCTATTTTGGATTCTTTTCCTGTAATAGATTTAATTCTGCGTTGGAACTCATCATTAATCTGTTCTATTTGATAACTGCCCGTTGGAATAGCAACTACTTGCCAATCAGGAGTTCCATCAGGCTTATTCTTATTAGCGAATACTAATGAATTATTTGGCTGTAGTCCACCAAATGATTTTGATCTAATATTGGGCCAGCTATAATAAACCCGTAACTGTGCTAATGCTATTTCTTTTGCAGGAATTGATGTTGGAAAATTGACACTAAACTCAGGATTGGTCGAACTTAACGATATCATAGTAGTTTTTGACGGAGTTGTATTAGTGACGATCTGCTGAAGTAACTCCCTGTCTGTCATTATTATTATTGTTGTTATTTAATTCGTTAAAATCATTAGCGATCACCTTAAAAGCGTCATCATAGGTTTTCATCATCATCGCGAATTCAGTATCGGATATTTCACCATCACTAACACACGAAGAAATGTACAAAGATAGTTTAGAACATGCATCTGCCACTGTATTTAATTTAATCATATAATCGTGTAATTTAGCATTTGTACAGGTATCTATCTTTTTGGTTATAATACCTAGAACACCAGCAATAGTCGTTGATGCTGAAACAATAATGGTTATAACAGTAGGTGCTGTCATCGTCAACATTGATAATAATAATCCTGTTCCAGTAATAACAGCAGAAACCGAGTAAACAACTACATCGATGACAATTATACGTCTTTTGTATTTTTTTATTTTCGTGTTATAATAGTCGATAAAATTATTTAGTTTAGTCAGACGCTCACATACCTGATTGCATCTGTAACGTTGAACGTCGATGCGAGACTGAGGTTGATCCATTATAATTATCTAGGTAACTAATTGGGGAATTTCACACACAAATTCCAGATGCCACCAATAAGGCGCTGAGGTTATTGTTTGATTATCTACTCTCAGTAGAAATGTTTCTTCAACATCTTTACTTAACACTATAGATACAACTCCAGAGAGAAAATCAGTTGAATGACGCCATAGATATTTGTTAATTATAATAAATCTTTCATCACTAAATATGGACAGCCTGTAAACACCAGTGACTTCTGCGGTATGTTTGATAGTGTTATTTTGTGGTGTCCATGTTGATGATCCTGATGCTACTGTATATACGATATTTTTAATTTGTCCGTGTGGAATTTTAATTAGATTAGTTTTTTGAACAATACTAGGTATTCCACTGACAATATCATTGAGTTTCGTGTTAATGTCGGCTAGTTTTATTTCAACGGTTGGTGTTCCCCAAAAAATTCTTTAATGGGTTTGTTTACATTTCTACGAAAATTTAAGAACGTTTCTACATGTTTGGAAAAAGTAGCACTAAGTGTAGTCATTTCATCACCGATTGTTTTTAACGAAGTTGAAATAGGAATGTTGCTATCGTCTACATATTTCTTCGTTGTAGCATCAAAATCATATTCCGGTGTCCTAAGATTATTAATGCCATTATTATTCATGTTGAGAAATGCACGCATTATACCGCCGTTGGCCAATACGTATTTAGATTCTTGATCGTCGACATATTTCTTTGTTGCGGCGTCTGTATCTGCGGTTGGGTTTCCAAGACCTATAATTTTATTTTGATTCATAATAATTGAACCTGTAAATGAATCACCAGCTTTCTTAATATAATCGCTGACTGACGTACCGGAATCTTGTATTTTACCCTGATCAGTAAAAGTAACTATATTATTAACAACCGCATGGGAACTCGTATAAGTACATCTGGTAGTTGTATATTACTAGTTTTTAATCGTCCTTCTTTATCCTGAAAAACAACTACTTCGTTTTGATCCACACTGGTTATGTTTAATAAATCATCAATTTCATTTCTGAGCTGATCGAGAGTTGCGTATTTAGATAAATCAACTTGCTGATGACCTTTACCACGAGAAGATCTTCCATAAATATCCACCATTATATTTACTAATGTCTGTTTAAATGTGACGTCGTAGTATATTCATGTACAACTTTGTGGGGTGGTTTTGTTGATTTTGATATAGCATCAAGTACGTTAAGTACTTCTCGACCACATATTGGTGGATCAGTTAATGTTTGTGTAGGTAATGTTGAATACCATATTGGAGTACTTTGATAGCCGCTAATATACTTTAAGAATTCTTTTGGTGGAGCTAGTCCATATGAATCAAAATAAATAATTCCACGTGGATCAATTGCATATCCGACCCAATGCGTGCCTGGACCAGAATTTTCATCGAGATTAATAATACCTGTTTCAATATTATTTGGTTGTTTTGGTAATTGATCGCGCATGAAAACTCCTCTAAAATTTTTTATTTTTAATTTTTTAGCAGCATCTAGTAAATCAAAATTGGACATAGGAGATATCAGTAAACTGTCCCTGGTAATCTTAGGCCTTTTCCGTACCATGAATGTGGAGTCCCTGGTAATCTTAGACCCCTTCCCTTTTTTTTGATTCCCTTTCCTGTTGCTTTCTTTAATGCCATTCCAGCAGCGGTTCCAACAGCGCCTAATGCAGCTGCTTTTGCAACAGCTGGGGCTGCAGCGGCTATTAATGCTGGTATAGCAGCAAGAAGTGGAAATATACCACCCGTCTTAATAATATCTTTAATGGCACCCGCAGAAAGATTAAGTTTTATACCTTTATTTGATTTTTTAGATTCATTGAAATGCCCGAGCTGACGTTCTGTAAGAGATAATTTATTTGAACCGCTCATCTGATCTTTCTTTAGCGATATTTTTAATCCACAGTTATTTTTTGATGCTGATTGTATCCTTTTAATCTGACCAGGAGTCAGACTAACATTAACGTGATTATACGACATTATAATATTCATAAACGATCTAATTACATGTTTTCTACTGGAGCATCAACGACTCTCATTCGTCCACCAGCACCTTCAAGTAACATCGATTTATCGCTGAGTATGACAGCAATTGCTCTGTAATTAAGAATAAGTGGTGCTGGTATTACTGGTAGTGTCACACGAGCTCGAAAGTGTATATCGACTACTGACTGTCTGGTTAAATCTAAATGTTCGAGCGAAAAGTAATAAATTGGATATAAGGTTGTAAAATCTAATTGTGATATTTGTAAACCAGTATCAATATTTTGATCACTTCCCATGAACTTCATCAGACGATGATATGCACGTGCTACATGATTTTGATCAAAATTTAATAAAATATCCTCAGATGGTTCTTGATGTCCATTTATTCTTAAAGAAACCTCGGAAACACCAAGATTATCAAATATCATAATACTATGATTTTGACTGTTTACTCGTGTAACATCTTGAAATGCAATAAATATATTTCGTGGTGCGGATATTCCCTGTTGAGAGGCTATTTGCCATGTAAATAAACCATTAATTGCGCTCTGAACAGCATCTGTGGTCATTGTTAACCATGACAACGCTGATTTACCACCTTGATTCATAAAAGAGAGTAGACGATCTTCTTCAGGTATTGTTGGAGTCATCACCGGCATCCACAATGAAAGTTTTGTCAGAATTACTCTACCAGGATCAGTACCAGCGGGTCGCCAGATTGCATCATCGTCGGTTGCTTTTCGTACAAGTACAACTGTGTGCTTAGCTCCGAAAATGACTTTTCTGACATTTCTACAAAATCCAAATATATGTGATAGTGGAATCGCACATGAAAATGCTCTTCTTCCACCACGCAACATTGCTCGACGTGATCTAAATCCTAAGTTAAAATCTGCATCTACATTAATAATCATACTTTGTACATCCACATCGGCGTTTCCAGCAAAATTTCTTGGTCTTCTTATTTCATATTGTTGATACTCTGGAAAATTAGAAGTATCTTTTACAAACATCATTGACGGGCCAGCCGATCTTGAATAATCGTCGCTGTATCTTGCAAGGCCAAGTATTGTCGTTGCAACGTCAACGTCTTTCTGAATTGATTCAATATTTTTACCATCAATCATATACGTAGCACTATCAAATAACGCCATAATACCATTATTAACAAAACCGACACTAACATTGTCTCCATATGCTACTGGTGCTGCAGGAGCAGCGTTATTTAAAATTTCACCTTCTACTTCAATAAAAGCCTCAGCGGGTAGAAAATACCTACTTGTATCCTGAACCTGTAGTTCAATTCGTCCACGCTGATCTGGAATTCGAGCGTCATAAGAATAATATTGATAATCACGCACAGACTCATCTTTAAGTACTGGTGCGTCCATGTCAAATGCGGGATCAGATATACACTTGAACATCTTTATTATAATTATTATCATCTAAAACGAAGACCACTTCGGGAAGTGAGGCCACTTCCTGCTATCAGACTAGCGGTTATATTTTTTTCTTTTTCTGACATTGGTACATCAGCCAACTCTGATAGTTTTTGATTAGCAACTTGATTTATTATTTTACTGACATTTGCAGGCATTACTTCAGTACTAGGTAATTTTACTTGTGGTTGAGGTTTTCGTCGTATTAATCGTGCTAGTCTATCTTTGATCGCTGAAAATGCTTTACCAGCGAGATTACCCATAGCACCAATACCTTTTCACGAACAACATCAATAGCTTTCATTCCCAGTTGCTTTGCGATCGGTATTGCTTTCGGGGCTATCCTTCTAAATAGACCCTGAACAACATCACCTAGTCCATCTCCGTAGGTTGTTTTATATACTGGTAATCGTGAGTTTATTACCCTGACCATAGTTGGTCCACGGTGAGTACTATATACGATCATTTTATTATAGTAATTGTATTTAATTACGTACTTAGTCGCTGTAGTAGTCATCGGCAATTTCATTAATAAGAGACTGATAAACATCAACGTCCATGATACCGCTAGTAAATAACCGTCTACAAATATCAGCCGCCTCATTAATTATTTCTGGAGAATTATTACCAGCTCGTTTTCCTCCAATGAGAATTTCGAGACGTTCAACGTCAGAGATAACGTTATTTGGACATAGAGTAAAATCACCTCCGGTAGAGAGGCCTTTTCCAGTAAAAGGTTTTTTGCCAATGTCATAAGATTCTTTTATATCTGATTCTATTTTTTTTTTTTTTTTTTTTTTTTTGTTTTTCTAATTCTTCTATTCTTTCTTGTAAAGAGTCTCTATTACTTTTGTTCACTTCTAGCTTAGTTTGAAATATCAAATTCTTTATTTTGTTATCCGTTTCTATCAGCTCTTTTTCTAATAATTCAATATAAAATTTAAGTGATTTTTCAAACTCTATTTGTTTTTTTGTTTTTTCCTCTGATGACGGTGGTGATGGTGGTGGTGATGATGATGATGATGATGATGATGGTGGTGATGGTGATGATGATGGTGATTGTTGTTCTTCCAGAATTTTCAGTGAGGCTGGCGACCAATATTTTGATCCTTTTACTTTTCGTTCTTTTGCTGCTTCCTCTGGTGTTGGTTGTAATGGCGGTGGTAATGATAATAATGGTTGTTGTGGTAGTGGTGGTGATCGTGGTGGAGATGGAGTTTGTACACGTGGTGGTGATGGAGTTTGTACACGTGGTGGCGATGATGATTGTTGTTCTTCAAAATATTTTTCTCTTTCTTCTCTTTCTTCTTCTATTTCTTTTAATTTCTCTTCCAATATTACTCTCTGTGTAATATCCTCGATACCTGTACGAATAAATTCCCTTTCATGTTCTTTAACATCATCCTCAAATTTTTTAAAATTATCTCGATGTTTTACGGTAATTTTGGTTATTTTGTTAACATTTCGAAATATAAAAGAAACCCATTTATTTCTTGTAATATCAGCAGTATTCGGATCTAAAAAAAGATCACGAAAAGTATATCCTGTAGCAGCGACTCCAATAGGATCATAATTAGCGAATATAAGACCCCGTGTGGAAAGTTTGGTTACTGGTTTTTTGACATATTTTCTTTTTAATTTTTCATGTTTTTCCGGTTTATCAAAGAGAGTATTCAAATCATCTTCAACTAATTCTGGTATATCCCTCGGTGGCTGAGCAGCAGCAATTTCAACTGGAAGTCCACGTAAAAGTCTTTTTGTCTGTTTTGTTCTTTCTGCTATTTTTTCAGTTGCCTCAGCGGTTTTCTCTAAAACAGGAAGAAGAGGTTTAGTTGTCTCTGTAATTGGTTTAAATAATTGTTTTGTATCCTCTTCAAATTCAACATGAGATTCTTGTCGTTCTTGTAATTGTTGCTTGACAGCATCACGAACAGGTAAATATTTTCTAATTGCCTCTAATCGCTCTCGTGCTAATCTAGCTGAATGAGGTTCTCCGATGACAACCATATTAATAATATTTATAATAATTGTTTAAATTACAGCAGCAGGCAGGGTGAACGACAAAAATTAAGTGACCCGGCGAGTAAACTAAACGCATTATAACATAAAAAACAAAAAAGTCAAAAATAAAATAACAAAAATGAGCTAACCCAAACGATTTATTATTCGTTTTTCAAACTATACGGTAATAATAAAAGTTAGGAGGTTCGGTTTAGCGTTATTGACCTTATTTTTCAGCCCCTGTAGGAACCTTTATTTTTGTAAAATAAGGTCTCGTACAAAGTGGTCTGTTCACCCTGCCTGCTGCTTCTGGCGTTCATTTTTTCAGGGGTGAGACAGTTTATTTGCAACTATAATTGTGACAATGATGATTTTTATTTGATCTCTCGAATTTAAACCAGTTTGTCAATTAACACTGTTCTCGAATATATAATCATTAAAAATACGATTTCCAAGTGGTTCTTTATGCACTACTCCTCCATTGAAAAAACAGCTCAAAATCTCCATTTCTCTCAACATTCTCCCAAATATTGAAGTCCAACATTCATTCGTTTTTATTTCTGACGTGTTCACAAAACAACCAATGAGAGATAATGGAGAACAATGTAATCGTTTAAGCTGTTAATTACGTTCGTTAGAATTGCTTCAAATGTGACCAATTCCAAATTATTTTCCACAGCTATTTGTCCAGGACAAATTATATTGGAACAGTTACTTTTCCTGACCGTTTTTGGTTTTACCAGTTATCTATTTCAAATTTTCTTTTTACCCCTGTGTGTAATGTCTATAATGCCTTCTACAGACAAAATACTTACTTTTGTGGGTCATTCTCTTTATTAGGCACTAGAACATATTCTGCATTGTAATGCCTTTAATCTGCAATGTGCTGTCCTACATAAATGCAGTTTCCTTTTAGAATGACTAACATGTTCATTTTCTTAGGTGTACGTTGGTCGAAATAATTCATTTCTTTCTCGTTCAAATTTTCAGAAGTAAAATAATCTTTCTCACCTTTAGTATCAGTCCTCCAAGCAATAACTATTGAAAAAGTAGCCAGCAGAAAAATTTATTAGGTTAGGAGGGGACCAATCAATCGGATTTTATTACATTTTATTGTTTTACGTAATATTGGATGTACAAGACAAAATATCTTCGATCGGTAGATTACTCTGTGAAAAATCCATCATAGTAGGAATGTGTTAAGCAGAATTCTGCGATTGTTATGGGCAAGGATTTAGGCAGGTTTCCATTTCCATGCACAGACATGTTCAGTAACTGTTGAAATCACTTGTTTAAGTTGTAAAACCCATCATCTGATTCATTATATTCTGCTTGTAAAATAGTACATATATATATATATATATATATATATATATATATATATATATATATATATATATATATATATATATATATATATAATGACATTTCAGTATACTTCGTGTTCATTTAGATTTGCTTAGAAGTTGTATAGGATTCCAATAAATCACAAATTTTAATAGAAATAGCCATAACATCAAACATATTTGAGTTGTTTTAGATAAACCACAAATATTGCTCGCTCTCTCTCCCCCCCTCTCTCTCTCTCTCTCTCTCTCTCTCTCTCTCTCTCTCTCTCATGTATATTATGATATGGTATTTCTTCTTCAACGTGCTCTTTAAGGAAATTTTGCGGCTCCATTGCTTTAATCCTAGTGGTGTTCCGTTTAATCTACTTTGGTTGAAATGATCAATAATTTAATTCCGAATTTTGTGATCGGTTGATGTCAAACAGTTTTCTATCATACGCACTATTTCAAACTTCATGCAATTTGAAAAGTATACTCGGTCTTGGCAAGACAGAGTCACAAATCAGTCGAACACTATTCAGTCATCGATTGGGTTAGTAGAAACCGATCATCAGTCATTATATTTGATCCAGTGTTCAACAATTCTTATTTCCCGTAACTGAGGTACGAAAATTAAGCAAACAGTAGTACTAGATTGGTAAGGGCAAATTTGAAACCAAGCAAATTCGTGCCTAAGCCCTTTCTCTAATATGATGCCAATTCGAAATCCACTGAATTCGTACATAAGTCCTTTCTCTTATATGATGCAAATTGTATGGTGTTTTTACCAACTCCATTTTCTCCTCGATCACATTTTTTTCACAGATTTCCTCTCACATGCTAAGAAAAAGGCCGAATATAGTAGACAATGATTCATCCAAATGTACAATCCAAATATACTTTACTCATATGAATATATGTGTTATTCGAGTATTTTCCCTTTTTACCTAGTTTGGGATATACTTTGTGTTCTTTTTTATTCAGAAAGTTTTAGAATATCAACTGAGTTATTTTAAAAGCATATAGTAACAGGATTTCAAACACTTTTCAATAAGACAAAAATTATAAGCATGTCAACCTAAGATGAAAGATAAAGCTAAGTAAAGAAAGTGAGAAGATGAAGAATGAAAAAGAATATTGATATTCAAATTTTGAATATCAGCATGCATATATATATATATATATATATATATATATATATATATATATATATATATATATATATTCATGTACAATTTAAAGTTAAGTACAATATCAGTCTGAGCTTTATCTCTAATTCCGAACGATAATTTTAACTGTTTTAATTCTAAATTGTTTGTGAGATTGCAGTTGTATCAATTATAAGGTATTATTTAAACAAATCGCATTTACCTGACAATTACCTTTACAATTACAATTACAAATAAACATTTACCTGACAATTACCTTTACAATTACAATTACAAATAAACATTTACCTGACAATTACCTTTACAATTACAATTACAAATAAACATTTACCTGACAATTACCTTTACAATTACAATTACAAATAAACATTTACCTGACAATTACCTTTACAATTACAATTACAAATAAACATTTACCTGACAATTACCTTTACAATTACAATTACAAATAAACATTTACCTGACAATTACCTTTACAATTACAATTACAAATAAACATTTACCTGACAATTACCTTTACAATTACAATTACAAATAAACATTTACCTGACAATTACCTTTACAATTACAATTACAAATAAACATTTACCTGACAATTACCTTTACAATTACAATTACAAATAAACATTTACCTGACAATCCGTCAGATATATCAGATATTCTCTCTTCGTGCAACATCAAAAAGAAACAGAGCTCATTTGAAATAGTTATAATTCTTTCGAGAGAAACATTCGTAGCCAGAATTCTGTGTAATATTTTAATTATAACCATCGAGGATTTAGACGTTTTGTAGTCTTTTATACTAGCAAAAAGCACTGCTAGCAGCCTTTATCTTCGAGAACATCAAATTAAAAATTCGACTTTCTTCCAAAGCTTGGTTGCTTATTGTTTCCAGTAAATTTTTCATAAATACCTCTACATTTGTTTTCATTTTTAATAATAGACACGCATCACTATTTATTGAAGGTTCATGTAGTTAATAAGGTTCGAAAATGAATTTGACTTTATTTTCAAATATTCTCAGTTTAAACCAGAAATGACTAAAATTCATCTTTGACTGGATCAATGAATAAATCTATGAACGGGTTTCGAGAGTACTTGCTTTTTAGGCAAAACAATGAATGATGAAATTTGTAGCTGTATTGCGTCAGACATGATATGAATTGCATCATGCTATTCCTAGAAGTCATGGATGATGCAATCATAACTAAGTTTACATCACTCTGCTGAATAAATTGTCCTATATCAGCTCTATAAATCATACAGTGTCGTGCTCTCTTATTTATCAGTGTTTGATTTTGCAAAAGAACACATTTCTGTTTAGCCAAAGTTAATGGGGACGAAATAGACCCAAAGGATTTATATAAGGATAAACATCCTGGGACGAAACAGACCCAAAAGGAAATTTAACATGGATGGGTCTGTATTGGGACAAGAGTAATTTAAAATTAACGGGACTGTATAGGGACAAGGGGGAATTTAACATGGATGGGACTGTATAGGGACAAGGGGGGATGGAACATGGTGGGCCTGTATAGGAACAATTTAACACGGATGAGTCTATATAGGGTCAAGGGTGTTTATAGGGACAAATAGAGACATAGACATAGATAGACATAGACACATACGCAAACAAACAAAAAAACTATACAATAGAAAGACATAAACATTTTTGGCAAGAGAGTAGACATCATTTCTAGACAATGGAGTGACCCTGAAAAGGGCCTTTGGTTTTCTTCTAAGTTCTCTCTTCCCTTCTTCTTTTCCACCAATTCCTCGTCTTCTCCAGGACATTTTTCTTCTTCTCCTTCTTCTTCTTTTTCTCATCTTTCTCCTTTTCCTCCTCCTCTTTTCATTCCCATCCTTTTTCCTCTACATATCCATCTTCTCGATTTCCTCGTTTTCCTCTTTTTCCTACTTCAAGACATCTTTCACCATTCCTTTTGCTTTCCTTAAGTTATTTGTTTCCATATTTACTCTACTGGGCCTGTAGAAGCCTGTCTCTACCTTTTCTAGCAACTCTTCAATTATGTTCAGGTTATCTATTACCTCTTTAATTTTGCATATTGTCCACTTGGTTTGTAGCCATCTTTGACAAGTCAATCATGAATGGCACGATTGATAATGAAGCGGACTAATTAATTGCTCGAGGGGGACGGAAGAAGAACCTCATCTCCCAACGCTTTAACGCACACTGAAATCCACGGGACAAACCACGAGCGGGATTAGAAGCACCCATGCTCATCACTAGAAAGTTTGTATCCACTGCTTCGCTTATTGGGGAATTATACCCCACTTATAGCGCCACCCCGGTACCGTTATGAAAAGCTCTTCGGGGTAGTAGGTTTAATGCGTGCAAAGTTTGATTGAATGTTCGGATGAGGGTTGGATGGTAGGGATGTAATTAGGAAGAGAGCTGTTTGTAACATCCAGAGCTAATTTAGATCCCAGTTTCCAAAAATAAATTGCGTCTTGCAGAATTTTGAAAGGTTGTATATGTGCTGTTGAAACATAAGAGAAGGAAAAGAATGAAACTTTTATTTTGTGAAGTGGGCATTCAGTTCTACTTTACTTTGATGGGGTTTATATTTATAACGTTTGATACTTTGGGGTCAAAAGTAAATACATATAGTTATTTGCCGCCTTGTGGGGAGGGGGGGAGGCCTGATGACTTGGATCTTAGTCACCTTATATAATTAATTTGGGACGTTAAATTCTACGAATAATTTGGGTGCCGCATTGTGCGGCGGGTCTTGATGGCCATTGGATTTTTGGCCACCTTATAATTCTAAATATGGGATTCTTACATAAATTATATAGACTTTTATTTTTTTAATCAATCATTGCCACCTTGTGCGGCTGGGCCTGGTGGTTGGGATTTAGCCACCTTATTATATCTAATATGTATGGATCAAGGGCACGATTAACGAACGCGCCGCATGATATGCCTCAAGCACAGACGTGAAGGTAAACATCCCCTCGCACCAACTACACATATCATATACCAAACAACCCATAGAGATAGTATTTTAGTTTTTTATGCAAACTAACACACTATTACCAACAAATGACACTATACTGTATATCAACACACAGTGGAGAAGGAAAGCCATGTCTCAAAACACACCTACAAACCATCAACTACAATCACCAACCCTACCAAACACGCCCAATCAAAAAGCAAAGTGAGTTAGTGTTTTAGTCACACTACTCAACTTTCACACTAAGCAAACAATCATTAAAGCAGGAACAAGGGTTTTGTTAAGGAAAAAAAGACACACACACACACACACACACACACACACACACACACACACAATACCGACATACACAAATATTTCTGACAAATGGACCCGTTTCTCTTTTCTAGAGATCTGTTTAGCCCTAATAAGGGCTGTAGGGCTTTTTAACTCTACATGCACCTGGTCGTTGCTCGCACCTCCCAGGTCTAGCACCATACACATAGCGTCTACTCCAATTCCCAATTGATTCGTGTTTTTGGGAGTGAAAACGGGGGATGGGTGGACTCATTATCCCAATTCTCACTTTGAGGGACCCTGAAGTCTCTTCCTCTCCTTTCGCTACGGTGTGCCTGCGGATGTTGCGGTCGCTGAGGCTCCCACTCTTGACGCTGTCTCTCTATCTCCTCTTCCCAATTTTCAATTTAAGGGACAGCGCGTCTCGATAGGACTAGTGTTGGTGGTGCTTGGCATTGTGGTGGTGTCCTCGCCACAGGATTCACATCACAACTCCGCCTGAGAATGAGATGCGGCAAAATTGTTTTCTTCTTTTCCTTCTCCTCTTCTTTCTTTCTTTCTTTTTTTTTTTTTTTTTCCTCTCCTCTTCTTCTTCAATCTTGACTCTTTCGTCTATTGCCTCCATGGCTAGCTCATCCAGGAGGCAACAAGCATACTCCAGGTGCATTTGGAGTTCAAGCAGTTTTTGTAGTCTGCTCATCTTTTCTTGTTGACGAGTGATGGGTAACCAGACTTCGATTAAAGACTCTTTCGCCCATTGGGACATATGCGTCTAGTTAGTTCCAGCACCTCTGGATATTTAGTTACTCGTACGTGAGAGAATTAGTGCCACACTCTCGTACGCTTTAATGCATACACCGTATGCTTTTTAGTTTTGTCCATCTCCGGGGTTAGAAAAGCCCCACGGGACATTAAATGAGTGGGAACTGTGGCGCACATACTCACCTTAACACAGTCTGCACTGTCTAATCAACTATCACGTCTGGACCTGGAAAGGGAGGCTAGGGTCTGAGGGAGCCACATGGGCGCCAGGCAAAGTGCCCGTTTATCCATTGATATTCACTTTTGCACCCCATTGTCCGAAATATACATTTTGTCATCTTGACGGAATTTTGAATATAGGCTGTCTGTGCCACTGAACATTATTATCGTGTGAATAAATAATGAGATCCGCCAGTGGGTTTCACTAGAAATTTGTTGTTTACATGGCTTATATCTTAAGTTTTAACTTGATTCAGTTGATATTACAGGGCCTGTTGGTTTGGGGTTTAAACCACCTTATATCTCTTAATTTATTGGACCAGGTTTTAGAAAGTTTTACAAATCCTGCTATGTTTAAGTGATAAATTCCTACACTATTCTGTTCGCATTGTGCGGGAGACCTGATGGTTTGGGCTATTGACCACCTTATAATTATTAATTTGGCGCCCTATGTAATTAATGTCCCTATTTTAAAGTGCCACCTTGTGTGGCTGGCCATATCAGTATTGGGCTTAGACTGATTTATGACGTTTATTTGGGGATTTTTATTATATTGTGCTTATGATTAATTTATATTGTCCGGACGCGGAAAGGGAGGCAGGCAGCGACGGGAACGGCAGCACCAGCCCCACACAAGGGCTCACTTGAATCCTAATCGTCAAAGCCCCTATCGTCGTCTTGTAATTTTCAAAATAATTTAGAAAATAACGCTGTGCCCTTTCCTATTTGTGGAAGCGATTGATCTGTGAGGTCTTAGGTATTTTTGATCTATGCTGTTGGGACTTTATGTGTTGTGTGTTTCTTTTGGGGAGTGTATTTGGATTCTGCTATTATTTAGTTCCTCCTTTTTTTGGGGGGGGGGGATGACTGGACTTGGTCACCTTATTATTCTATTTCTTTTTAGTGCGAATTTGTTTCCAATAAGTGCCGCATTGTGCGACCGGGCCTGATGGCTGGGGATTTAGCCACCTTATACTTTCTAGTTTTATATGGTCAAGTTGTATATGGTTTTTATATGATGACCTGCATAGACCAATGCTTCCAGTAGAAGTTAGTACAGAAGGCTGTGTTGTCTTGGTGAAGGTTTTTCTAGCGGGTGGTGTAATGGGAGGTTGTTATTATTATTTTTATTTTGTTTTTTGTGAGGGTCTTTCATATGTGCTTGATTATGTGTGTGTGTTCTTTTAGTGAGTTCTCGTGTGTTGTTTTGGGATAAATTTTTCGGTTAGTTGCATTTTAAGCCCTGTTGTTATGATCGTTGTTTGCAAGTGGGTTGTTTAGGGTTTTCTTTTGGTTTTATATATTTCTTAAGTAGAGTCCTGATGCTATATTGATCGATGATTTAAATGATTGGTTTCTATTAATAAATGGTGTTAGATGTTTTGTTTTTATTGATGCTGTTACCTGTGTTTGCGTATGTTGTTAACTCATTAATATTGCTACTTCTTTAGGTTTATGTTAAATATCGTTGATTGACACTTGCGGTGGGGGCGGGTAGATGTCGCCATCACGAGGGGGATGGGGTGAGCCATATGCGTCCATAAGTGGACGATATCCAACTTTTCCCATATCCTCCGATTCTTCGTCCCCCGCCCCCTCTGTATGGTCTTTCAAGTTTTTGTCATTGGTGTATATGTCGGGTTGTGATTATGTTAACTGTGAGTTTTGGTTATTTATTTTTTTTTTATCTTGTTTATTAATTTACTATTGCTATATCTTTAGGTTGATGTTAAATATCCTTGTTGGACATTGGGGGGCAGATGTCACTATCAGGAGAGAGATAGGGTCCACCGTATGCGTACCGGCATAAGACCGTCCCTAATTAAATGATATCCAGCTTTTCCTATATCCCCCGATTCTTCGTCCTCCCCCTCCCCCCATGGCCTTTCAAGCATTATTCATTGGTGTGTATGTCGGTTGAGGTTACTGTTATGTTACTGTGAGCTACGGTCAGATTTTATTGTATTTACCGATTTGTTTTATGAAAGTTATTGCATTACTACATGTGATTTCTGTGTTATTGTTTTGGTTTTTATCTAGGAAGTCGGGGAATTTAGATAATTCTTTGTATGTTGTGTTTAGGACAGTTGTTGAAGACATGATCTAGACTTTCAGGTGTTGTGCAGTGGGGGCAGTTTGTACTTTTGTCTAGTTCTTTTCTTATGTACTTTCCGAAGCTGTCCCTTATTAGTGTTTTTTCCTTTTATAATCCTATTTATAATTTTGAGGTTCATCAGTAGTAATGGGGGACGATGGGACCTTAATGTTAAAACAGGGCAGTTGTACCATACGGACAAGGGGAATTTAACATGGGTGGGACCATACACGGACAAGGGAAATTTAACATGGGTCGGCTGCTATATGGACAAGAGGAACTTTAACATGGGTGGGCTACTATAGGGACAAGGGGAATTTAACATAGGTTAGAACTACTGTTGGTTGGGTCTGTCTAGGGACAATGGGAATTTAACATGGGACTGTCTAGGGACTTGAACATGGATGGGGCTGTCTAGGGACAATGAGAATTTAACATGGGACTGTCTAGGGCTTTGAACATAGATGAGCCTGTCTAGGGTCGATGGGAAGTTAACATGGGAATGGCACTTGGGGACAATGGGAAATCCTGTGTTAAATGTTACCATAGGGTTAACAGGATGGGACCATTGAGACCCAAGACGTCACGACAATGGGAACAGTGTTACAAGTGGCTGACCTCAATTTGGGCTACATAGTAACATTGATAGAAGTGGATGACCTCCGATTGCACACTTGTGTACTCGGTACCTGTTGCATAATGACTATATTATTGTATCCGACATTTATACATATAGCATTACCTAGGCCGAAAAATTATTTAGGTGGTGTGCATAAATTTGATTAATTGTAATAATACTATAAACAGCTATAATCAATCAAAAGACCAACGCCAAAATGGACGTGACTAAAAGTAACGCTAAAATTACGAAATTGTCCCAGAATTTAATGGAGACTAAACATATCCCGGAATATAAGATTACATTGGTTTAGACTAAAATGAATAAAACCTAGTAACTATTTATAGCCACAATGTGTATGAAAAATCGCATAGAAAACCCAGTATCTATTTATAACTACAACCTGTGAAAATTCCTATGGAAATACCCAAGTATATATTTATAGCCTCAAAATTTCTAGCCTCAATGACGTCAATGTACTCGACACTAGGGGAATAATGGCAATAGTGTTGCAAGTGGCTGACGTGAATACTCGCTACTGTAGGCATGTAGGACAAATGAATTTGAGAGGAATAAAGAGAGTTTTAATGGGACAAACAAAGCCAAATACATACACACACGCACAAGCACATACACACACACACACACACACACACACACACACACTCCAAACGTTATGTGTTAGCTCACAATGTAAACGAAGACGAAATTTCACAAAAGGACTATCCTTTACACCACAAAAAATGCTATCCGTCACATTAACTATATCAATTAACACCCCCTAAACACACTATCCCACAATTCTTGTGTTTTAGCTCAGAATGTAAACCAAGACGATGAAATCTCACAAAAAGACTATCCCTTACACCACAAAAATATTAACCATCACACCACTATGCTATCCAACATATCATACTCACTATCCGCTCAGAATGTAAACGAATAAGATGAAATCTCACTAAATAGACTATCCCTTACGCCACAAAAAATACTATTAATCACATTAGCTATACCATGTAACACCCTCTAATCACACTGTCCCAAAAGTCTTGTGTTTTAACTCCGAATGTAAACGAAGAAGATGAAATCTCACAAAAAGACTATCACTTACACCACAACAATATTACCCATCACACCACTATGCTATCCAGCATATCATACTCACTATCCAAACACCCATTTGTTCGCTTCGAATGTAAGAGAAGGGGGTGAAATCTTACAAAATAGACTATCCCTTACACCACAAAACACTATCCATCACACCACTATATCATCCAACATCCTCATTCTATTCAACATCCCAAAAATGCACAGAAGGAGAGGAAAGCAACAAAACATACACACCTTATATACCATACCAACTATCACAAGACGCCATTTTTACCTTAGAGTTTAAGTGAAGAAGATTAAATCCCACAAAAATACTCTCACATACCTTATATACCATCTAATATCGCATTATGCACTCTATCCAAAACACCATTTGTTGGTTAGAATATAAGAAATGGAGAAGAAAAGGAAAAACAAAGACCAATACAAACACACACACACACACACACACACACACACACACACACACACACACACACACACAAAACGTCATGTATTAGCATAGCATATAAAGGATGAAATGAAATTTAACAAAATAGACTATCGCTTACACCACATAAAATACTATCCATTACATCAACTATGCCATTCGACACTCCCTAAACACACTATCCCAAAAGTATTGTGTTTTATCTTAGAATGTAAACGAAGAAGATGAAATCTCACAGAAAAGACTATCACTTACACGGCAAAAAACTATCCATCACACCACTATGCTATCCAGCATGATATACTCACTATCCAAAATGCCATGTGTTCGCTTTGAATGTAAGAGAAGGGGATGAAATTTCAAAAAATATACTATCCCTTACACCACAAAAACACTATCCATCACTCCACTATATCATTCACCATCCCTATTCTATTCAACATCTCATACACACACTATCACAAGAGGCCATATTTACCTTAGAGTTTAAGAGAAGAATTTGAAATCCCACAAAAATGCCCTCACATACCTTATATGCTATTCAACATCCCATTATTCACTCTTTCCAAAACGCCATGTGTTAGCCTAGAATTTAAGAGAAGGAGAAGAAATCTCACAGTCATATATCCAAAACATTACCTATACCATCCCTCACGCCGTACACACACACACACACACACACACACACACACACACACACACACACACACACACACACACCTTGTGTTAGTTAGGAATAAAAGAGAAGGAGAGGAAAGCAACAAAACATACACACCTTATA
Organism: Megalonaias nervosa; assembly: GCA_016617855.1. Classification (NCBI taxonomy): domain Eukaryota; kingdom Metazoa; phylum Mollusca; class Bivalvia; order Unionida; family Unionidae; genus Megalonaias; species Megalonaias nervosa. Next base: position 24,202 of record JAECUM010019599.1, read on the forward strand.
TGCCATCCAACATCCCATAAGGAACTATCCATTACACCATCTACAGCATCTATCACCTAACACATCATTCAAAAATGTCCCCTGCTAGCTTAGAGTGTCATGGAAGGCGATGAAATCTCACAAAATATACTATCCTTTAAACCATAAAAACACTTCCACTATCCAAAATGCCTTGTGTTCGCTTCGAATAGATGAAATTTCACAAAAAATCTATACCTTACACCACAAAAATACTTTCCATTGCACCAAGTATACCATCCATTATATCATACTCACTATACAAACGCCCTGTGTTAGCTTAAAATGTAAGAGAATCAGATAAAATCTTACAAAATAGACTATATCTTACACCACCAAAAATACTATGTGGGGAAACGCTAGTGTCTATATTCTAGTCACATCTTGTAGAAAAGTCCATTAAAAAACCCTAGTATCTATTTATAGTCACAACTTGAAGGAAATTCATTTGGAAAACCTGGTATTTATTTGTAGCCAAAATTTGTGGTAAAATCTTATGGAAACCCCAGTTTATGTTTTTAGCCTCAACTTGTGTGACAATCCTATTTAAAAACCCAAGTATCTATTTATAGCTCAACCTGTGGAAAGTCCTATGGGAAAATCCAAGTCTATATTTATAGCCTCAAAATTTCTAGCTTTAATGAGGTCACGGTACTTGGGCACTAGGGGAAAAATTGCTACAGTGTTGCATGTGGCTGACCTCAATCGGACGGCTACTGAGTAACAGTGTTGCAAGTGGCTGACCTGAATACGCGCAACTATAAGTAGGTAGGTGAAATGAATTTGAGAGGAACTAAGAGAATTTCACAGGGACAAACGGAGACAAATACACATACAGATACATACAAACACACAACAAACGTCATGTGTTAGCTTAGAATGTAAGCGATGAAGATGAAATTTCACAAAATAGACTATCTCTTACGCCGCATAAAATACTATCCATTACATCAACTATACCATCCATTACATCATACTCAGTATCCAAATGCCCTCTTTTAGCTTAAAATGTAAGAGAAGGAGATAAAATCTCACAAATTATACTATCCCTTACATTACAAAAATACTATTCATCACGCCCACTATACCATCCTACTACATCTTACTCACTATCCAAAAACGTCCTGTGTTGGCCTAGAATGTAAGAGAAGGAGATGAAATCCAACAAACCTTATATACTTTTCCCCACACACTATCCAAAAGAACCGTCCTGTGTTGGCTTATAGTGTAAGGGAAGGAGCTGAAGAAACAAAAAATATACTATCCCTTAAACCTCAAAATATTATTCATCATACCACCTATACCATAAAAATCCCATTACCATCCAACACCACATATACACACTATCACAAGCGTCCTGTGTTAGCTTAGAATGTAAGAAAAGGAGATCAAATCTCACAAAATATACTATCCCTTACATTATAAAAATATTCATCACACCATCTATATCAACCATCACCCCACACACGAGCCGAACTGTTAGCTCAAATCTATGCCAGTGACGACATGAGTGAGCCTGCGTCAATGTCCTCCACTTCTGTCACAAAACCATGAGAGTCCTAATTCAGCCGCAAAGAAATTCGTTCGTCCCGCTAAAAGTATTGTTACATTTGAGAAATGCAAAAACGCACATCCAGAAAATTGAACACGAAGGCTTACACCTACACTGTGAAATGTAAAGAGTTCAAGTAGTGTGTAAAACTGAGTCAAATTAAAGTTTATAATCAAGATGAAACGATGACATCTTCTAAGAAGAAAGCAGACACCAAGCGACAATAGCGATCCGTGTCACACAATACTTTCCAAATGTGTTAGTAGATGTTTGTGCTAGTTATCTTGAAGATGATATGATTGCCTCATATTCAACACCATCTGCATCCACAAAAGAGAGAGAGAGAGACTGAAAGGTTCAGAGAGAGGAGAAAACGGTGGATAATCTGATAGGATGACAGAACTAACAAGACTAGTGAAGAAAGAAATTCGTTTGGTGCATCATGATTATGTTTTACAACCTAGTAGCCCAAAAGTGACTTGCAGAAAAAAAAAAAGAGAACGATGACATACACTACATGGAGGAATTAAACGGTTTAAATCAATAGTTACTATGTCTTTGTATGAAATTTTGGTACAAACGAAAGCTAGCACAGATACACACACATGCACACACCCTCACGCACTCATACACACACGTGTTACTGCACTGAGTGACAATAGAACGGGGACTGGTGGTTTAAGAGATGGACAGACAGACTTAACGTTACATTGCAGAGAGAAAGAAAGAATGGAAAAAGACGGAAATGTAGGACACCATTTTTGGTTCTGTTATTTTTTGAAGGTATTATAGGACAACGATAATTAAGACAACGATATATTCTATGTGAGAAATGTTTGTAGACAATTGTTTTCATCTTACCATAACGTTTGTTGGATATCCCATTTAGGAGACGTCATGTTTGGCAGCGTACGCTACAAACAATGTGGCAAAGTTTCCAACAAAACTACGGACATCACCAAAACAAAGTCTGGTTCTACTGCACTCTTAAGCAACGGAGAAAAAAAAAATAGGACAAACATTGTTACATTTTCTGAACCCATGTTTTGGCTTTAGAATGAGAGTTTGCCATATGCAGGGTCATAGAGTGCAGTGACACTCCCGTTATTGTTGAAAAAGCCGTGTGTTTGTTTTCTTTCTGAAAAACGGTTGAGCTAATGTTAGATTTTTTCCCCGTAACACATGGCAGTGCCAAATAGGATACGTGATGTATACAAGTTCAAGTCAATTCAAGATTTTATAGCATTTCTTGATATTGTTGATAAACCCACCAATGGTTGCATATGTGTTATTAATTGGTAGAGGGGAGTCAATACTTTCCTTTAATGGGTGGTTATAAACGGTAAATGTATTGGAAAGTGAAAGGTCAAAATTTAAACATTTTCTTTCTTTCATCTATCCAAGAGGAAACAAATGATATTAAGATAGGATAGCGTTGGGTTATTGTTTGGTGGTAAAAAAAATTCCTGGTATGAACTCGAGGCATACATTTTAGTCTGTTTTGCCGGGAGCTTTTTCCTTTGTATTGCGTAGTGCAAACATTCATTAAAGACATGATTTAAGTCTTCCACTTTTGAACAGTGGGGACAGTTAGTTCCCCGTATTGCGTTTATTTCAAGAAACCTGCCGAAACTGCCTGCCAGAAGTGGTTTTCCTGTTTTTAAACGGTTGACGATTTTCATCTCCTGGCTGTTGAGGAGTTCTATAAATATATTACGATTCACATAAGTTTGAATCTTGTGTAAGGTTCTCCGTTTTCTACTGGTGCTCCAGACTGACTTCCATTTTGCATCAATTTTTCTTCTAATTTGACTATGTTTCACAAAAAAATACACACCACACCACAACCAAAATATTGACATAAACGAAACACTCTCTTCAATTTTGTTACCTACAAAACACACTCTATTACTACCAATACATACAACCCTATATCAATCACACACTATCATACAAGCAAGGGAAACGAAGCTTTTATAGACACACCTCTTCCCTTGACCTACAATCACACTAACATACAAACAAACAAATAACAAATTTGGCAATAGTGTAATATATCTTTCCTAGAGATTATGGGTAGCCCTGAAAAGGGCTGTTTTGTTTCTTAGGGTTTTTGGCAATCTCATATTGCCTAGGATTACGTCCCCGTCTCGCTGCAGGCTTTCCCACAGGATACGGTCTGCTTCTTCGGAAGGAGAAGGAGAACTCTTTGATGTCCACATAACAGTCGACTAAGCCTCTCTCATGCTCCTGCTGCTGTTGTTGTTGTTGTTGTTGCTGCTGCTGCTGCTCTCTGCTGTTGTTTCTGAAGTCTGTACTTCTCTGTCCACTCTTCTTTCTCCTTTCTTATTTCTTCTCTAAATACCTCTTCTATCAGGTCATGTGCCACCTTAATCATTCTAACATTTTCTATCTCTTTCGGCTTTTGCGTCAGGTTTTGCATGGCACGGTGTAAATTCACGTGGGCATCGTTAAACATGGGCTAATTTGGAAGTCATCTTCACTGGTTGACGAATCAGCAATGGATGGCCAGACTGCTTGCTTGATTGCGTACTTACATTATAGTCGCATTCGCCCATAGGGCATGCACGACTGATTGCTTCCCACAAGGTGGGATAAATAATTAGTCGTGAGTAGTGGAAATGGAGCCTCGTCCCTCACGCATTTCTGTGCGCATAGCACACTGCATAATTGAATGTCCGAACTTAGAAAGGCAGGTGGGTGTGACTAGAGGATCTCACGCACATCGAAGGCATCCTTGTTATCCTGGGTTTAATTTTGATCCCAGTTGCCGAAAAAATAAAATGTCGTCTAAACACAATTTTCAGTTGATAATTCTGTGCTGTTATGAAGAGGGAATAGAACCACATCGGTGACAGCTTAAGGGGTAACTGATTAAGAACTTTAAAAAGTTGCGGCCTTATAACAATAAAGTTTTTAATCCTCTTTTCTGCGGAGGAGGCTAGTGGTATGGTTTCTGCCTTATTTATTCTAATATGAGGTCCTAATTAAAATTTCTTAATTATTTAGTTGCCACATTGTGCGGCTGGGACTGATGATCCTGGGCATTAGACCACCTCATATTTTTTACGGTTTTGGTCTAATCTAGGGTTCTAAGTTATTTATGCGCCGCATTGTGCAGCTGGGCCTGATGACCTTGGGTATTAGACCACCTTTTAATGTCTTAAAAATTTGTATCTTATATAAGATTCTGACTGATTTATTGTGCCGATTGTACAGGAGGGAATTAGTGCCACACTCTCGTACGCTTTAATGCATACACCGTATGATTTTTAGTTTTGACCATCTCCGGGGTTAGAAAAGCCCCACGGGACATTAGATGAGTGGGAATTGTATTGCACATACTCATCTTAACAGTCTGCACTGCCTAATCAACTATCATGTCTGGACCTGGAAAGGAGGCCAGGGTCTGAGAGAGCCACAAGGGCGCCACGCAAAGTGCCCGTTTATCCATTGGTATTCATTTTATGCACCCCCTTGTCCGAAATATACATTTTGTCGGTTTTATTAGAACATAGTTATTTACATGGCTTATATCTTAAGTTTTAACTTGATTCAATTGATATTACAGGGCCTGCTGGTTTGGGGTTTGGGGTTTTAACCACCCTATATCTCTTAATTTAATGGACTAAGTTTCACAAAGTTTTACAAATCCTGCCGTGTTTAAGTGATAAAATCTTACCCTATTTAGTCCGCATTGTGCGGGGAACCTGATGGTTTGGGCTATTGACCACCTTATAATTATTAATTTGGGGCCCTATGTAATTAATGTCCCTATTTTAAAGTGCCACCTTGTGTGGCTGGTCATATCAGTATTGGACTTAGACTGATTTATAATGTTTATTTGGGGAATTTTATTATATGGTACTTATGATTAATCCATCTTGTTATAGACGGTATACCAAGTCTCAATAGTTGTATTATGTCTAAATGTTTATGCTACCCACCAGCGGTTCGTGGGAATTAGGTGTGCATTGTTCTGTCTTTTGTCTATATATTCTACATTATTACTTGATATCTGATATTTAATATTATGATTTATAATTATGAGCTAACTCCTGGTTTGCTACTAAGTGCATTGCTTGAGTTGGTGGGTGTCTTATTACCTTGTTTGCCGGTACTGATTGATATGGGGCCAGTTACCATTGACATTGTAAAGTCAAGTGCCTACAGTCGCAGTCTAGCGCTGGGGTGGGGGGTGGGCAGGTTCAACTGTTTCTATCGGTTTAGGGTCATCCATGTGCGCACCTGCATAATACCACACCCTGTGCGGCTGGTCTCAAACTTTTCCTATAATTCTTGATTCATTTGTCCTGGACCCCACCCTCCTCCAAGACCCCTGCGCTGCATTTTTAATTTAATCCGTGTCGATTATATTCTATCTTATTGTTTAATATTGTGATAGACCCACCAATGGTCGCATATTTGTTATCAATAGCTGGCGGGGAGTCAATACGTACCTTTAATGGATGTGTATAAACGGAGAATAATAGTGGAAGGTGAAAATTCAACATTTGAAAATTTTCCTTTCTTTCCTATATCCACGGGGAAACAAATGATGTTAAGATAAAGTTGGGTTCTTCTTAGCCGATAACAAAAATTCCCTTGTGTTGCATAGTGGAGACGTTCATTGAAGACGTGGTTTAGGTTTTCTACTTTTGGACTTTGGGGACAGGTAGTTCCTCGTATGGCATTTATTTCAAGAAACCTGACGAAACTACCTGCCAGAAGCCTCTTTCCTGTTTTTAAACTGTTGACGATTCTCATGTCCTGGTCTTTTAGGAGTTTTGATTTAAATATATTACGATTCACGTGATTTTGAATCATTGTTACGTAATGGTATAAATCCCTTTATTTATTAAATACGTGTACTCGGGTTTCGTTTTTTTTGTGTTCAACTATACCCGAGGATGATTCATATATATTGTACAATATTTCGAAACAGTGAGTTCGGTTCATCCTATGCTGCACGTGAGATGTGCTTTCGATGGGAAAAACCGAATACTTCCAGTGCACAAACGATGTAGGGCTGCATCGTCTGTGTAGAAATGCCTCACCGTAAGATCAAATCTTTACATTACGGAACGTCTTGTCAGTGAGCAGTCTACTTAAGGACGTCCACATCTTCATCTGTATAGGTATGTGAGTTATTTATTAATTTCTTGTGTATAAGTTATAACTATTGTACTAACACGTTTACTTTTGTATATTTTCTATGTAGCTCCGGCTTACGGAGTATAATACAAATATTTTCTATTCTTGTTTCTGACTTAGCAATTGATTTACATTAGCAATACAAAGTGGCATATTAAGAAACCTTTAGTACCGTAGAATTCTTATCGGACACTGGTAGGTGTACTTCTGAACCTGTTTATTGCTTTGGAATGTAGTGCTGATAATGTAATTTGTATAACTTACTGTATATAACGTCATTACGTTTTTTCGTATATGCCCGTGTCATCCATAGTACACGGTGTTAGACGTATTTTCAGCTGATCAGGGTCGACGGGGTACCAACTGTAGAGCTGACAACAGAAGTTGACCATAACAGCTGTAAAGCTGAACCATAGCAGCCGTAGAGCTGAGTGAACATAATGTTGCTGGTCGAGTAGCAGGTGATCGGGCGTTGCTGACTGATTGGTGGGCGCTGATTACTTGATTGACCAAGGAATTGAATGGTGGTCGGTGACTACCTGAGATGTTGACTTCCTGACTGACCAGTGTGACTGGTAGCCAAGTGTGCCAGTGACAGCGTGTTTTGTGTTACTCCATGCATGTAATCTTTCAGCTGTGGGCAAATTTTGGGGTTTCTTACACGCTGTGTTTTGGGACTGTAAAGATACTTTGATGGTATATGTCCCTTTGTTTTCAACATTTTACTATTTAAGTAAAGTACCTCATTTTTCACTATTTCAGTGAACACATTTCACTATGTGAGTAAAGAACATCATTTTTTACTATTTGAGTAAAACACATCATTCTTTTTGTCGTGTGAAATTACTGTGAGTCATTAACCCTTGTCCTTTAACCGTGTAAGATCATTTATTTGTATTCACATTTATGTTGAATTATTAGGTTCGTGCGGATTGTGTTTTGTCCAATATTTGATCTTATACAAGCACGTATTAATCATAATTATTTTCTTTTTCAAGTCATTCATCAATAAACATTGTCTTTGTATCACCATCAAAAGTGTTCTGTAATCAATCCGAAATCCAACCCGGTTATCTTGTTACAATCATGTATAGGGTCCTCTTTTTTCTGCTGGTGCTTCAGATTGACTGCCATTTGGCATTAATTTTTCTCCTAATTTGACTGTATATTTCCTGTATACTGTATTTTATGTCGGTTTGTGTTGTTTCTTGTAGCTAAAGTTTGGCCTCTTTGCTCTTTCGTTTACTAGACTGTCGATGTGAGGTGGTATCCACATGAATTCTACTACTTGCTGATTATTGTCAAGTTTTCTAAGTAACAGGTTCACGTCTGTTAGAAAATTTGTTCTGCTGTGCGAGTAATTGGAAGTGATTTTAGAACGCTTAGCGAGTCACTTAGTATCACTGGCTTTTCTGGTTTGTTATCATCTATCCATTTAAGGGCTTCCATATTAGCCTAGAATTCATCGGGATAGATTCAGTAGTCATTTGGTAGTCTGTTCCCTAATATTACATTCCTCTCTTGGATAAAGATTGTTCCCTCTGTTCTATTGGGTTCTTTTGTTTTTTGCTCCATCTGTGAATATTTTTGCAAATCCATAGTATTTTGTCTTCTATTTCTTTCATTATTTCCATTTATAAAATCTTGGGTTCTTCTGATTTTTCCCCCATGTAGTTACTCTGAAATTTAATGAGAGTGTTTTGGATTTCCAGGTGTTGGTCAAGGCAAGTTATTTCGTCTGCTTAGATATTTTCCAATCCTAATGCTTTTATCATGTCATGGATTCCTCTTCCTCCAGGTTCTTGAGGCACTAGACGACGGCTGAGAGGGATTTTGCATCTTTCAATGATCTTCCTCGTCGGGTGCGATATTCCTTACGTGGATATTCTTGTCACCTATTTAAATGGCAGCTCCTCTTTGCGTAGTTGCAGAGGTGGTTCGCCTGATAGGATTTGCATTTCATCTAAGGATGTATTTTAGTGTCTCTGTACAGAGTTTTAGCTCCTTAAATTCCAAGCTGTCTAGTTTCCCTAAAAAGGTTTGTGCGTGCTGACGTATAAACCTGACAGCCTAAGTCCAGTTTGGATCGGATGAGAGATCTGTATAGCATAAGTAGGGTGTCTTGGTCAGCTCAACATTTTTTTCCTTTGAGATTATTGTGGAGTGTTATATATCTGTTGCATCTTTTAATTAGTTCGTCTATGTGTTGTTGCCATGTTAGATCCTCATCAAAGAACATACCCAGGAACTTGACCACTTGTTCAAAACGTATGGGTATGTTATTGAGGTAGAGGGTGGGGGGACTTCTGGTTTGTGCCTTAGGGAAGAACAGAACCCATATTGTTTTTTCTGTTGATAACTTGAATTCCCATTTATCAGACCATTGACCGATAGTATTTAAGCCTTTTTGTGGTTTGCTAATAACAGCTTCCCTGGAGGGGTTGACTACTTTTCAAACACCGCTATTATCTGCAAACTGTGTCAAATCAATTTGATTCTGGATAATTGATTGATCTAGATCATTTATCATAATATTAGGTGTTGGGCTTATTACACTTCCTTGAGGTGTTCCATTTTCTAGTGTATACGTTTCTGAGTAATCGTTGCCAATTATGGTTTGGATTTTACAACTGGTTAGGAAGTTGGCTATCCACTTATGCATGCGACCTGTTATTCTATTGTGGTTTAGTTTTGCAATTAGACCTTTTGTCCAACGTAGGTCATATGCTTTTCCAGATCGAGCAAGATAGCTATGAGGTGTCTATCGTATTTGCGTTTTGCATTAAATGCCAATTTTATATGAGATTCTAGTCTTATCAGTTGATCAATGGTTGATCTTTTGTTGCGAAAGCCACATTGGTTAGGAGATATTAGGTTATTTCGTTCCAAACGGTGTTTTAGTCTGTTGTTAATCATAATCTCCTTGACTTTACTTAGGTTGATTGTTTGTGATATGGGTCTATATAAGCTAGTATTTACTGGGTCTTTACCTCTTTTTAATATTGGGATAACTATTGCTTTTTTCCATTTGCTAGGGATTTCACCTGTTTTCCATATTGCATTGATAAATTTTAATGGCCAGATTTACTTGACTTTATTGGATTATAGTCGCTTTCGCACTATGTGCATGTGCGACTGGTTTATCCATGACTAAGCAGGTTATTTAATTAGGCGTGAAAGTGGAAAAGTAACACACCTCTCACGCGTTTATGCACACAAATGTGCTTTTTAATTAATGCAAGTCGTAGGACAATTAAGTCCCAATCGACCTGTACATGAATTGTAATGAATGGGAATAGACCCAACACACATTCGTTAATATTTAGCATCCACAACAGTAGTATAAGACGTCGAGCATCATAAAACAGCTCTTGTGACGTCACTGCAGTTCCGTTTTTACGCGCTTATCGGGGCATTTGGAGGAAAATAGGACGAGTTGGAAAAGTCCCACAGACTCGTTCATGCTAGTCCGGATAAGGAAGGGAGGAAAGGGACCCGGAAACAGGATGCTAACCACAGTTGGTACCCCCCAGAAACGCCTAATTAGTCAAATTCTACCAAGTTATTCTAATGGCTGTTCCCTATTACCAATTCTGTGTCAGCCACATTCTTATTAGAGTCATGCATAATTCATGGTTAAAATGTATCATATAAATTTGAAAGTTACTGTACTAAGCATACTTAATAATTTATTATTAATAGCCAAACAAGTCATGGTGACTATAAAAAAAAATAATTTTCGGCAATATTTGGAATAACTGAAGCAAAATTTTAGAATGGTAGCCAAAGGATCACATTTGTTTTCTTGGTTTTATCAAAAAATATATCCAAGCCAAATAGGAACTATTATGTATAGAGGCAATTTTACAAGTAGCCCTAAGAAGAGCTTTTATGTTGGTAGCCGCAAGATTTAGCAGTAGTTTTCTTCATCTTTGATATCCGCCGCTGTCCGTGGTTCCTTCAGTGTTTGCTCCGAGAATGCCTCAAACCCGTAGAGTTGGGTAAGACCCATGGCGGTTTCAATGAGGGTATCCAAGAAAGACTGACATACTCCCTGTCGTAATATTCTGAGAGAATGCGCACTCCAAAGTGTCACTGCTGGGGTCTCGGTTTCCTAGTTTTTAGGTGTCTCCATGCAATGTACTTTATAGCACTGACAAAATTGACTTCCAATGATTTAGGTCATGGGGCCATTGATGTACACTACATTTCCTAGCTAAAGACAAGAGATATCCATAATGGTCACTAAACCATCGTTCTACTGTATCATCGTTTCTATAAGAGTCACGATCAAAATAAGTCACTAAATGTTCTAAGGGATATCCAATACTGTCCACACAACATTGAATGTGCCTTGTAATTTCACATTATTGAATTGTGTCTTCTTGGCATTTATTCTCATAAAGTCGATGTTGTCGTCTTCCAAAGCAGTAATCCATAAGAATTAAAATACTCAATGTTGTGATCGTGGGGAAAGTAGACGGCCACCCAATGATTTCCTGGGAGATGACTGTCGTCGGTGTTGATGACATACGCTTGATTGTCGTTAGATTTGCGATGAGGAAGTTCATCTTTAGCGCACAGGACAGGATTCCAATAAGCGGTGTACGAACTGTTTTTCAAAAGGTAATGAAGTTCCCAGGTATCCATTTTGTTTATTTGTTTGGGGTTTTGTGTCTTTCACAGTAATGATAAGTCGTCAATTTAACCCTTACTTTTTGCTTGAAAATCTCTGTCAAGTAAACGGCTGTTCGCTTCGTCTTCGCACTCTGTGTAAAGAGAGCTTCGATGCGACGGATCTCTAGAGAAATCAATGGAGGGGAGGAATGATCACGCAAGTCTTTATGCCACTGATGCAACACTGCTTCTTCCGAGATGAGACAGGAAAATAAATGTCGTTCTTGTTCTGGCCATCTCGACATCAGAATGTCTTCTTCGTCCTTTTCTTTTGGTTCTGCTTCAAAGACATCCTCGCCTCCCATCTCCAAAGCGGCTCCACAGTCAAAAGAGGGATAAGAGTCTTCCATAGCATCTAATAGTCTAGACTGACTTCTCTCAAACTGTTGACTTCTATCCGTCTCTCCATATGTACTGTCATATTCCATTTTCTTGAAGTTTTCTACTGAAACTTGCACACCATTAACTTTAATTGGTGAAAATATTCATTTCTTTAACCATTTGTTGTTTGTCGCTGACTCTATTTAGACCCATCATCATGTCCATACTGTCCCACCAGTGGTGTGAATCTACTCCCCGCCTCCCAACCTTGTGTGAGAGAAGTTAATCGGGCCAAACTTTCTGCCATTCAATCATAACCGTGACGAATATTTCGATCTTGACAGTTAATGCTGACACAGTACGGGAGCTAATTATTACAGTGTTCGACCCTTATTCTTTTCCTAGTAAATGAGTTCAGGATTGCAATGACAAGAACTTTATATTGTTCCGTCTCCGTTGACTGTTGATTAAACTAACATTATAATAATAAGTTGGATTTTTTTCTTCTCCTTTTTAAGACTATTGCTGGATCTGGAGGAATACATAGAATAGTAGATTCACTGGAGGACGAACCGACCCTTAGAAAATATGGCGACTGACAACTAATGAATTCATTGTATGTACACTGAATTTCGTGCCCAGAAATCAGCTCCCTTATCAAACGAGCCATTGCATTGTAATCTATTACATTTTAATTAATATAATATGAACAAATCACAGTATTTGAGAAAAACAATTAAAGAAAAGAAATCACCTATACTTACATGCATTCTTTCTCAAACAAGAGTTTCTTTTTCATCGTGTTTTTCTCCGATAGTCGTATTTTTTTCATACTCTACTGATACAGTCTTAAAGGCTTGTAATTGCATAGATGTTTTCCATATAATCATTCATACAAAATCTTGTGATTAAACGGATGTTTTACCAATATTCATAGTTTATTATTAATCTGTTTTCAAACCCTTCGCTAATCATTCTAGGGACTCTTAAATCGTTATCCAAATGGCTAACGTAAGCTAGCAGACTGTCTAATATTGAATTTACGACTATGGAACTACAAAGAGTTCGGAGTGACTGACATGCTTGCATACTGTCTACCAATGAATTTACAACCATAGGACAAAAGAAGTTCAGAGTGGCAAACATGCTTAAACAACTGAATGTAGTATATTATCCAGCACAAAAATGTAATTGTGCGAGAATATACATTGTATAATTCTGTTAGATCATGGGATTCGAACTGGTAATAATCGGTTATGTCAAATGATGCGAAACAGAGACTGTTCTGAAGTTGTAAAAATTAGTTTTCTTTTCGGTATATTTAATGTTTGCTTTTTAAAACTTCGTTATTTAAAGAATTAACTTTTGTAGTAAAGAAAGGATAAGTTTTGGTGCTGAAGAAAGTTTTCCTTGTGTCACCATATTCGTTGTTTTCCCGTTAATTACGATGGAAATTTGATTCCAACTATATATCAAGGTAGTAATTTTCAGGTACATAGGAAACAGTGGATAGAAGCTACATGTAGCCTATCTGGAATGTGTTTGAATCAGAGCACACACAAGGAGGTTGTTCCCGTTACCCTTCTTATTGTTTTCCACAACCGCATATAAGTTTTAGTAAATTATTTTCTCTCACTCATATATTTTCACCAGTACGACATCAAATATCAAATTGATTTGCTACTAACAAGTCAAGATAATTTCAAATGTATTAAATGTTCACTTGATGCTTTTCAGAGATACAGATCATCTTTCATTAGTGTAAATATTGATCAAATCATCAAGGTAAGTACAGATGATCTTTCATTAACGTAAACTATGATCAAATCGTCGTTGTCAATACAGGAGATCTTACATTAGCGTAAATAATGATCCCAACATCAGAGTAGATATAGGCGATCTTTCATTAATGTAAATATTGTTCGAATCGTCAGAGGATACAATACAAAGCCGATACAACCTTAGTAAAATTAGAAGTATTCATAGTCGATAATTCGTTTGCATCGCTTGGGTAAACATACTGCAAAGAATGGATCATTAAATCATATACAAGAAAGAAGCAATTTTACTGACACTGGTAATTTCCTTTCCACTTTTTAATTTAGTGTATGCGATATAAGCAATCACGTTTAAGTAAGTATGCTTAGTTATCAGGAATTACTTGTCTTTTCATGTATGGCTCTCCTAATTATCCACTGAAAGCAGATGAATAAGATTTTATATTGCTTACGTCAACAAAATATGGAGCATTATATGTTCTATTCATAAATTTGCCAGATTCAATTCAGGGTTAGTTAAGATTGAAGCTTCGGTCGAAATCTGTGTGCGTCAAATAAAACCTGCACGTGTCAGAATTTTCGCGCGTCAAAAATGGGTTGTATTTAAATTCCACGTTCAAAACCCGATTGTACTCATTTATTAAGAACCCTGAGCTCTTTGTTCACCTGGACAATATAAACACAATTGGTGATATTGTTGACGGCAAAACAGCACCCTGCTGTAAGTTAGTGATGTGGGCGACTATTCTTATGGGAAGACTCGTACTATATTTTACAGAACCCCAAATTGGTGTGAACTGTGAGAAAGTTACATTAATTCTCAATGCGCATCCTAGGCTAGAACTTTCACCGCTTAAAATTATGGTGTGCAGTGTCATCTTTCAAATTAAAGAAGAGTGCGATTAGCGTAGAATGAGTTACGTGGTCCTGACATCCTTGACGGTGGCGCTTAGTGTGACTTCGGGTCATAGGATCCGTTAATACCGCAAGGTTGTTGTTGTCGAACAATCATGGCCGACTTACTGGCCTTATACCTAACAGCCGAAAGAATTACGTCAGTTCGTAGGGATACGGAAATCAATATGTAAAGTTCATATTGATGGGATTCAACGCAAGATGTTCAAACATGGGTTCACATTAGCAACGAAACCAATACTATCATCAACCTGTACGGGAGTCACGACGATGGAACGCAGACATCACTGTCAATTAGTAAAAAATGGGATTAAGTGTCTCATGATGGCAGTAATGCCGATTCGGCTAAAACCTCACATAAAAGCCTTGCATTTAGAAAGCCTCTATATCCTCTATATGCAAATGCTTGTAAATCTTACATGCTTTGCCTCCGGAGACACCATTAGGCACGAGGGTCTCAATGTCAATGCACAGCAGTCGGCATTCCCACCCACTCTAACCAACTTTGATTTGTTTCAATTAAAACTCAGGTAGATTAAAGTAAGGAAATAGAAAGCAACCATGCATAGTTAAGAAACACAAATCATGTGTGTCTCATGACAATCTTGACGACGGAATATTGGTAGAAGTTGAAACCGACAAGTAATACAGACCACTGGCGGGGAACTGTGCCTGTGTCAACTTGGCGTTGACTGGTATCGGTTCATATTGGGATGGAACGAAGATAAAAAGCAGATAAACATTGCAAACTGGTTAACCCATAGCACCCTTAGCCAGTCCTCGATCAGCATGCGGTACTTGCCCTTCCTCTGTTGGAAAAACATCAAAAAGCACTGCCTCATTGGGGATCAAAGAAGTGCCTTCTACTATTACCGACACATCATTTGGAAAAACGCCTTTAACAAGTGCCTTCAGACTATGTGGCACCAACTATCACTCGTCGCACCAACAAATAATGTGGTATTCGAGTAAGAAATAATCTAATGCGTCACAGTGATCATAAAAATAGAAACAAAATCACAGGAACTGCGAACAGAGGGCATGATAGAGGTAACTCCTGGCAAAAGCGATTTGTTGGGAGTGTTTGAAGACCAAGTTTTATTCCGGATCAAACGATATAAAAAAAAACTGCCACATTCGATACCATCATCGTCGTCTTTCCAGCACACACTTCGTGCATCACAAGCAGTGGATAGTGCTGACACCACATTAACTATTACGACTCTGTGATCAAAAATTAAG
This sequence comes from Megalonaias nervosa, assembly GCA_016617855.1. Classification (NCBI taxonomy): domain Eukaryota; kingdom Metazoa; phylum Mollusca; class Bivalvia; order Unionida; family Unionidae; genus Megalonaias; species Megalonaias nervosa. The sequence goes on from JAECUM010019599.1 coordinate 39,880, forward strand.
TTACAGAATGAATAAAAACCAACAAGTTTTGTAAACCTTCACAAATAATTTAATTATCAAAGTCATAAAATGAACATGTAAGAGGAAATTATAGTATCATGAATTGAATCCAAAAAATCCTAGAAAAGAATCAAACGTTCCGAATGAATTTCAAATCCTTGAATGCACTGGCCTGCTGACATTACTGATGTATAAAAATGGTATTGACTAGAATTCCTTTGAATAAGTCACACCAGTCTCAGAATAGTATTTAATCCAAAGAGCACTTTGTAATTCCAATGAATCATCAAAATAAATGTTTCCTCTCAATTAATATCTAAAGACAACCTTAAATACGTATGAAAACTGATACAGCAAAAAACGTAAGAAATAAGACTCCAAAATAGGATACAGAAATAGGAATGAATTTACTGCTCAGTTCTCCCCTAATATTTATTTCCATGTGTCCATTACGACTATATGTTGCAATATACTCCACGTGACAGACCTAACTACTCCATCTAATATTTCACAATATCTACTCATGTTACTTAACCCTTCCAATGGGAAATAACGTAGTTATTCTAAGAACACGCATGACCTAACCCATCCGATGATAAATAACTTATTTCTTCTAAGAACCCATCAGCAAGTGACAAATTACCAAACTTGACAACAGGTCAAATATATAGGTTGAATTTAAATTGTCAACACCTATTTATAGCTTAATATCTATAAAAATAGAATCTATACAAAGAAAGAAAAATTGACCAAGTATTTCTTTTTTATCGATGATAACTACAATTTACAGTCACGCACAAAACTTACAAGTAACATAGGTACAGTCATACACCAAATGTTATAAAACTATAGATACACATAACACTAATGACGTATCTCTGGGTATTGGCGTGGTGTAAATTGGGACCCTGTCAACCATCGATACCGCCACCATTGCGATCGCCTTTGAGATTGTGCCTTTAAGTTGAGATTTGTTTCTTCTGCCCAGAAATCTTATCTGCGGGCTGCTCACCGCGAAAGCAAACAGGTACGACGATATCCGCGTCTTTGCGGAATAAAACTGAATGCTATCGCAGATCATGTTTTTGATGTTCTGAGAAACAATGAGTTCTATTACAGGTTTGATCAATAACATATTTCTCGCCTTGCAAAATTTCTTGGGTTTTGACAAGTAAATGTCTAGATATTTATAATGATCAACTGCTTCTAAACTATGATCATCTTAAACAATTTGTAAATGCCCGACGTTTCTTTGCTCCAAAACGATTATTTCGTTTGTACTATAATTATGATTTAATCTCCAATCCTTGCAGTATTTTAACACAAAACAATTTAATCACTGGGTTTGTTTCATTCTCAGATAGCATGAAAGACTCATCTGCATAAGAACGACCGCTCCTGTGGCTTAGTGGTTAGAGTCCGCCTAGGATGCGGGAGGTCGCGGGTTCGAACACGGCCAAGTCATTCCAACGATTTATAAAAATGGTACTAACAGCTACCTCGCTAGGCGCTCAGCATCAAGAGGTTAGTGTTAGGACTGGTCAGCCTGGTGTCAGGATAATGTGACTGGATGGGATATCATGCTACATGTCTGCGGCATGATGCCCCAGTGCTAGACATCACTATAAAGTGCCACACTGTAGACATTGTAGCGATATGACTGAAACATTTTTAATGCTCCAAACCACACACACACGCATAAGAACGAATGAAAACCTATACTAACATTGTAACATCGTGTGAAGAATTTAATCTGAATTCCTTCACTGTTTTTATGACTAAAAGATAATTCTAAATCATTGAAATATATCTCAAAGTGTAAAGGAGATACATTTTCCCTTGTTAAAGATCATTATTACAAACGAAACAATCTGTACGTTCACCATTAGACTTAATATACATACAATTTTCCATCAATATTGTATTTAACTGGCTCTTTGCCAAAGACCAGCGAGCCAAACTGACTGTAACTGTTTAACGGTTTTGAAAGTCAACACAGCAAGAAAATAATTTATTTAGCATTACTTTCAGGAAGTCAACGAGTGAAAGCAAAACATTAATATGATCAGTTGTTGTTTACAAATCCTGCCTGTTTTATTGATAGAATGTCTGAATTATCCATACAATTTATAATCTGTTGTTCGAATGACACGGTCTACTAATTCCAGAACGAGTAATAATTTTGTAATAGTTTCAAATGTTTTGCTAGCTGATGATTTGAAGGGAAAAAAATGATAATCGCTCCATAGCAAGTTTTAATAAGTTCAATTTACTGAATTAAAAAGTATTGTATTGCTTTATGATACTAATTCATTCATACAGTTGTGGTCTATATTGGCGTAAAATTGTTCTTTTTTCTGCTCGTCCTAGTGCTTTACAAATCTGAACTTAACAGACACTTAGTCTGAACTGGATTAGGTTTAACCGCGATATTCAGAGAAATTAAAAGGGTCAATAAAGAATGACAGTCACTCAAATGTATCTTTAGATAGGTATCTTTGAAATCTTTGTTACGTATGTTACGTATATGTAATTTAATTGCTTGTGAGATAGTTTTAATTTTCTTTTTTATTTTATTTTTGTTTAGTTGCATGTTATTGTAATGATGATTTTGTCCATGGCGGACGTGTTAATTGACACATGATATTACTCCGTTTCTCGAAAGAGAGTGATCATGTGACCCACCACGCGGGTCTGAAATTGCGCTTTAGTTGGGTTTAATACTCATATCTCAGTGATTTTAGTCAGTTGTAAATCATACCTTCGGGCTCAAATGTATTCCTGTTGTTACCATTTGAATTGAGTTTTTTATTATTTAAAATAATTTATTTTCTCTGGAGACTTCATCTAGTGTTCACCGAAATTCTAGGACAAAGACATTTACTGAAAATAATTCGGAATTCTAAAGCCGGAAATGGTGATTCAACAAGGAACTGTTGACACAGCGGCACAAAACAGGTTATAGAGGACGTCATCGCCTTCCATCTTGGAACTTTATCGGGATTCGAACTTTGATTCAATTAGAATTTTTTGTGATAGGACTTATATTTTTGAATTCTAGGATTAATTTTTGGATTAGATTCACAAACCGTAAGTCCTTATTCATATTTTTACTTGTTTTTTTAAGGAAATAAATTATTCTGTTAAAATTTACAAAGTTTGTTGGCTTCACTCTTTTCTTTGTTACTTTGTACGAGCCTAGTCAAGTAACACGTAATCTTTCTAAGATCGATATAGCATAGTCAATCAGAGACACATAACGAAAGTGAATTGACCCACCTCTCACATTTAACATACTTTGCATTCAAATATTTAGCGATTTATTCGAAATATATCAATGACTTTTCATCCTTGCTTATTCAATACGTTTATCTTGACAGCGCGCTTTCGTGATAAATGTTTTGAATCTAAGGAAGAAACTTTGATTAAAACAATCTGTAATTGCATTGTCAAAATCCAGGTAATGAGCCAGAAATGCAACAAACTCTATACATTCGTCCCCAACGAATGCTCTCGCATTCATAGCTCTTACTAAATTCACAATGGCGACTGATGAATACATGGATGTGATTTCTTCATCGAACATTTCAAAATTCAATATTAATTTTCAGTATTATCATCAGTTAAAAACTTTAACTTTTAGGAGGTAAACAACACCAAAAATTAGATATTTCTCATCATTAGCAATTAACTTATATAATTGAAACCACGTTATATAATTACTGGATGCACAATCGTAATGGAATCATACAGTTTATTTTGTATAAACACCACCAATACCATCAGATTGTCTCCCTGCTTGATGAATATGAGTAAACCTATAACCTGGCAAAGAAATCATGTCTAAATCAACAAGTTTCTGTTTTTAAAAAAGTCATTCTTGTGAATAAAAATATACAATTCATGACAATACAAACGTCTATTCAATAAATACACGCTGAGTGTGGCAAGTTCATTATCTATTGAACTTTCTGCACTATAAATATTATTTTTTACAAGATGCTTTAAATGTATCATCAGTTCTATACCGATTGAAATCGATATCATGATTTTACTTTTTTTTTGGGAGGGTGCTCTCCCTGTTGATCTTTTCAGACCAGTTAGGGAGGCCCCCCTGCCCTACCAGTATGACTGCCTAATGGTGCTGTGTTATCATTTGTGC
>JAECUM010019600.1:0-26145 GCA_016617855.1 Megalonaias nervosa
ATAAAGATTCCTTAACATACTTCAGCACTTGTCGCTGCAGCAGAGTCTACATCTGATTATTCCAATAAAAAAAACACATCAAAGCGCTTAGCCACTGGAAAGTCTTTTCGTAAGTATGTTTCTGGAGAACAGGAGTCACAGAGACGGTTATTTTGAGATGCGCTCTGAAATTCCAGTATAGGTATAGTGGGCCTTTCTCTAGCAAAGCTATTTAAAACAAATTAATCAACGTTCTCTGTAAAAAAAAAAAAAAAAAAAAAAAAATGTAAAGAGTAATATGTGTATGATATATTTTACTTTGTTGATTAGTATAATATAATCAAGCGAGACATTAAATCATCAATTTTAACAAAATCCCATCAAAACCCACTGCACAAAATTATCCTTTTATATACGGAATGTCAGGATCAAGACGTGCTGATATTCAGGAATTTATTCCATTGAATGTGATATAGAATATATTGATGTTAGTAAAGAGATAAATCAAGATGCGGAAAAATCTAAACCAGTGAACAATGTTCTTTACCATAGCTTCTATGCATTACGTGTACCATTTGCTTTTCTGCGTGTTTACTTGTGACGATGTCAAGATTTCCACTCCTTACGGTAATAACAGCTGTCTGCTAATGTTACTGTTTTGTTTTAAGGCCATTGTTCAGCCCATGATAGGCTATACATGGCGGTCAAAATAGCTGATGGAGAAGAACCCCGAAAGCCAGGTAATAACCACCGACACACGGGAACCTACTGGCAAGGTGTCACAGAATAAGGAAAGAAATAACTTGGTTTCGCTTTCGAACGATGTGATCATTTTCAAAGTTACCTAGGATGGATAATTGTTTTTCTAGTTAAGCGACTGAACTAGCATGTATCTCGTCGTAGATCGCTTGCGGCGAGAGACACAAAAAGCACGGTATGCACGGATATTTTACCCTTACTAATACTCATTCTCCTGTAGATTTAAAGCAAATTTCTTTACTAATTGACACGTTGGTCTTTTGGGATCTTGTCAAGGAGTGTACGTTCTCTATTTTGTTCTTCAGTCATAGGGGTAAGTGTTACATTTTTATTTTATTTGATATGTGAAGCATATTCAGTTTTAACGTCGTAGCGTGAAATGTTGCCTTTACCACTACGCGGACTTGAAACGTTGTGAACTTTTGAACTTACAGATCGCTATTAAGAGTTTAATTTATCAGCATGTGTCTATAGATTTTAAATCCGTACCTGTTATTATGATCAGTTTGGTTTTATTTTAGCTGTGTGTGTGTACGTACGGGTGTATCAGGCTGTCGGTCTGGCTGTCTGTATCTCTGTATGGGGATGGAAGCAGGTGCGACCATCAAGGCCATACAAGGACAGAAGTGCTGATTTGTAAACTTGTGCTCATAGTGGATCCGTGAAGGGGTGGGTGAGTGGCCAATACACGTGTGGGTCAACCCAAGAATTCAGGAGAACTGTGTAATTTGACAATGGACACATGAACCCGTTCAACATGGTTCGTCTGCAAATTTTTATAAGTATTTATGAGTCATACGTGGTTATGAATCGTACGGGCTGTGCAAGTGACTATGAGTCACGAGTGATATGTTTGGTACAATTGTTATGTTGATTACAAATGATCATATTTGTTTCAATTGATTATGTTGTTTCAGTTGAGTACATGGAACATATGTTGTGTTTCAACTGAGTACAACTGAGTTACTTTCATTACATGAGATTATGTGAATCTTACTGTCATTACATGAGATTATGTGAATCTTACCTTCATTACAGGAGATTATGTGAATCTTACCTTCATTACAGGAGATTATGTGAATCTTACCTTCATTACAGGAGATTATGTGAATCTTACCTTCATTACATGAGATGATGTGAATCTTACCTTCATTACATGAGATGATGTGAATCTTACCTTGATTTTTGAATATATGACTCACAATTTTCTTTTCCCATTTGTGAATGTTTGTGTGAAGTAATCGAATGAGTCGTATGTTTAGAGCGTGAAAGATCACACTGTATATGTTGTAGAGGATATACATATTGTTATTAATTCATTTCATAAACTTCCATCTTTCATCACATTGTGTTGTGTTGTCATTTAATCCAAGCATCCATTCAGGTCAAATCCTGGTTCACAAGGTTTGTCACATATCCACTTTGGCCGAGCCGAGACTCGAACCCACGCGGACAGAAATGAGATGGCAGATTTCAGTAAAGGCGAGTGCTTTAATTACTCAGCTACCCTAGACCCCACTGTCTTTTAAAAAAAAAATAAAACATTCCTTATTGTAATCGATGATCATCATCGTCAACAACGTCTTCATTATCGCAATAATCAGATAGTGGTTTCCACAAGAAATTGGAATTAATAAATGTTTTAATAATGGCTAATATGAATTCTTTCATGCAGATTTTGTGGTTTTTATATTTAAAAAAACAAACACGTCGGCTAACTAAGAAACTAATATTTATCTGTATTGTTGAAGAATATTTAAATGGAGGAGTTTTAAAAAATCATGGTTGGTATTATCCGCAGCATTTAGACAGCATTCAATTCCAACTGGATATTACGCTAAATTTCATTTCGACACAATGATTCGACAGAGAGACTTTCATTTCGGCACAATTGATTCTACAGAGAGACTTTCATTTCGGCACAGTTTGATTCTACAGAGAGACTTTCATTTCGGCACAATGATTCTACAGAGAGACTTTCATTTCGGCACAATGATTATACAGAGACTTTCATTTCAACACAATGATTCTACAGAGACTTTCATTTCAACACAATGATTCTACAGAGACTTTCATTTCAACACAATGATTCTACAGAGAGAATAATGTACTATTCTCAATGGTTTACTGTGATTCTACAGAGAGACTTTCATTTCGGCACAATGATTCTACAGAGAGACTTTCTTTTGGCACAATGATTCTACAGAGAGACCTTTCTTTGGCACAATGATTCTACAGAGAGACTTTCCTTTGGCACAAGGATTCTACAGAGAGACCTTCATTTGGCACAAGGATTCTACAGAGAGATCTTCATTTGGCACAAGGATTCTACAGAGAGATCTTCCTTTGGCACAATGATTCTACAGAGAGACCTTCCTTTGGCACAAGGATTCTACAGAGAGACTTTCCTTTCGGCACAAGGGTTCTACAGAGACTTTCCTTTCGGCACAGGGATTCTACAGAGAGACTTTCCTTTCGGCACAAGGATTCTACAGAGAGACTTTCCTTTCGGCACAAGGATTCTACAGAGACTTTCCTTTCGGCACAAGGATTCTACAGAGACTTTCCATTCGGCACAAGGATTCTACAGAGACTTTCCTTTCGGCACAATGATACTACACAGATATTAATGTACTATTCTCACTGGTTTACTGTGATTCTACAGACAGAGAGAGACTAATGTACTGTCCTCATTGTGAATCTGCAGAGAGAGAGAGACTAATATACTGTCCTCACTGTGAATCTGCTGTTACGACCATGTAGTTTAATTACATGTCTTGAAATTTGAATTCTTTCTATTTTATTTTTATTTCATTATTATAATTATTATTGTGATGATGATTATGTTAGCAGGGTCTGACATTTTGATAGAAACATCGGGCTTATTTAGAACATAAATGTGACTCGCGTGAGCACGATTTTTGCATGTCGGTTTGTCGATTCAAGTAAACAGTCGGCAAAAGCTATGTAAATGATTGGTTGTGACCACGATCATTTCTAATAATACTTGTTGACATTCTGTACTGCGATGGCGAGATTTCGAAATCGCCATGTGTTCTTCGTGCATGTAGATGAAATGACGTTTTAGTTCGCCTTAAATACTCAGGTACATGAGAAATAATCTAGAGTCACATTTTAACACCTTGTATAGCAGTTTCTAATACCTTGAGAAGAAGGTATTCATTTGTGCTGGAAAGAGTTGTTCGTTTGTACGTCTGTAGAACGACTGTAGAACGACATGTGTTTTGTTATGGATGATAGCTGTACTTCATCTACCTTTTTAAATAATAATTATTTTCCCTGGAGAACTATACATAACTGGCTTTGGACAAAGACATTTTGTGAAATTAATTCTAAATTGGAACAGAACAGTACAAATTGTGATTTACAGTGAAAATTCTGGACACTTGTGTAAAACCTTCGTCTGACGTCATCATCTGCCATCTTGGAACGGAACTGAGATTCAGACTACTTCAGTTAGAACTGTTTATTTACAGGACCTATGTGTTTTTTACAATATTAGGACAAATTTTGGATTTTCTTCGCAAGTCGTAAGTCCTATTTCATATTTTCACCTTTTCACCGTGTTTTCTATGGAAATAAATTATTTTTGTTAAAACTTACAAAGCTTGTTGTTTTCGGTGTTTTCTTTATGTTACTTTAAACGAACCGATACGTAACATAAGGAAAATTGGGGGCTCGTCCGGGATATATGAAATTGGCTGATATATGAATTTGGCTGATATATGAATTTGGCTAAAAATTGAAATTTAAGTTCCCCTAGTTTAACTCCCAAGTTCTATTTCACATTTTACTTGAAATTCTTAGTGAAAACAACAGGCTTTCTTTCACAATGTCAAAAGTGGAGAGTTTTCTTTCTAGTCCAACTTTGGATCAGTTGGATAGTCTGAAAAAGGATGAGTTGCTTGAACTTGCCAGAAAGTACTATCTTTCTGAAGCAAAAGCTTCCTTGACAAATCAAGAGATCAAAAATATTTTAATTCAATATTTGGTAGGGAAGAATATTTTTGACAAAAGTGTTTTGGCATCTGTCAGTAAATCTATGACAGACTCTGACATTAAGATAATGGAACTAAAACTGAAATACAAGATGGAAGCACAGTTGAGGAAGCTTGAGTTTGAGAAAGAGGAAAGAGAGAGAGAAAGACAAATAGAGTTACAAAAAGAACAAATGAAATTACAATTTGAAGAGAAGGAGAGAGAGAGACAGATGCAAAGAGAGAAGAATGAAAAGGAATTCCAAATTAAAATGAAAGAATTAGAGCTGGCAAAAGAAAAACACTCCACTACTTTTGATGTTGTAGGAAATATCACGTTAGTACCCCCTTTCAGTGAAAAGGAAGTAGACAAATATTTTATTCATTTTGAAAAAATTGCTGAGAATTTTAAGTGGCCAAGGGAGTACTGGACTCTATTATTGCAATCTGTATTTACTGGTAGAGCTCGTAATATTTACATTTCACTGTCACTGGAGCAGAGTGCTGACTATGACGTGGTTAAGGATTATATTTTGAAGGGTTATAAATTGGTCCCTGAGGCTTATCGGCAAAAATTCAGGAATTCTAGAAAATCGACTGACAAGACTTGCATCGAATTTGCATGGGAAAAAGCACAACAGTTTGATAGGTGGTGCTCTTCTAGTAAGGTCAATAAAGATTACGAAAGTCTCAGACAACTCATATTGCTTGAAGAGTTCAGTAACTGTGTCCATAGTGACATTAGGATGTATCTTTATGAGCATAAAATTGAAACCTTGGAAAAAGCTGCTACTGCTGCTGATGAGTAGTCCTTAACTCATAAAATTCCTGCTGTAAGCAAATCTTTCACTCAGCAGTCTATTGATAGAAAGGTGTTTCAACCAAATACGACTCCTACTAAAACTCAGTCTGGCACAACTTCTAAAAATCAAGCTTCTGACAGACTTGACTCAAAATAGTTGTCTATTCCTACGTGTACCTATTGCAAGAAAAAAGAACACGTCATTTCTGATTGCTTCAAATTGAAAAATAGGCATCAGAATCAAGATAGACCTATCCCAAATGCTCTTATTTGTAAGAGGTCAAGGTCACTGTCATGTATTGAAAACAATACATTTGTTGGGTTTGAAAAACCACAGTCTGATTGTGTTATGGAGAATTTTGAACCATTCGTGTCGAAGGGTTCTATATCACTCTTAGGTGATTCGGCCAATCCTATCCCTATTAAAATTTTAAGGGATACAGGAGCTTCTCAGAGTCTTTTAGTTTCAGGTATTTTGCCGTCTTCTGAGAAGACCTGTTCTAATGAGAGTGTTCTCATTCAGGGAGTAGAGTGCGGCTTTGTTAATGTTCCTCTCCATTCTGTTAATTTGTCATCAGACTTAGTTTCAGGACATGTGACAGTCGGTGTAGTGTATACTTTACCCGTTGAGGGCATTCATTTGTTGCTAGGCAATGACTTAGCTGGAGACAAGGTTGTGGTTAATCCACTTGTAACTGACAAGCCTTCTTTGGATCAGAAAGTTGATCCTATTGAGAAAAAAAATCCCTGTTTTATATCCAGCTTGTGCAGTTACCAGAGCTATGGCAAAGAAAGCTCTTGAGAATGATTTTGATAAGGAATGTATTCCTTTAGCTGACACATGTATTGGTCAGGCTTTTGATGAGGTCACTTTCACTTCTAATTTGGATCAGTCAAAAGGTATTGATCATAGTGACCCTCTTTTGAATACCCATTCTCTTTTATCTGATCAGGGTGACAAACGACAATCACTTGTCGTCGAACAGGAGGAAGATCCTGAGATCTCCTGTTTGTTTCAGCGGGCCATTAGTGAAACTGAAGCCACTGAAGTACCTGTCCGCTACTTCATTAAAAATGGAGTTCTTATGAGAAAATGGAGACCTCCCGAGATACCTGCTAGTGACGAATGGTCAGTAAAATATCAGATTGTGGTTCCGCAACCTTACAGACAGGAAATACTTAGTTTGGCCCATGAACCTTCTGTGGTTGGTCATTTAGGGATAAATAAAACGTATCACAAGATCATGGCTCACTTTTATTGGCCAAAAATCAAAAGTGATGTTTCTAAGTTCTGTAGATCTTGTCATATTTGTCAGATGGTAGGAAAACCAAATCAGAAGATACCTAAGGCTCATCTGCAACCAATTCCTGCATTTGACGAACCATTCAGTAGAATTATGGTAGATTGTGTTGGTCCCTTACCAAAGACCAAGTCAGGCAACCAAAATTTGTTGACCATCAAGTGTGCGTCAATATGTTTCCCAGAGGCAATTCCTTTGAGGAATTTTACTCAATTTGGCCTTCTCAGATTTGTTCAATCTGATCAAAGGTCAAATTTCAAATCTGGTATGTTCCAGCTTGTTATGCTTGAATTTGTAATTCAGCAGTTCAAGTCAAAAGTGAAACTATGCTTTCACCAAACTTTACTTGAGAGAATTTTTGAGTTCTGTAATGGAGTCCATTCTCTCTTGCTCATTCTGCAGAATTTTCTTCAAGTTAGATTTTATGGCCCTTACAAAGTAAAGAAGAAAATGAATGAGTTAAATTATAATTATAGCACTCTGGTCTAAGTAAATTAATGGAGTACTACTATATTGAAAGAAATAGCCAGGTAACTCATGCAATTAATTTAGTTGTACCGGTCCCACGAACTGAGGATTTAAATGAAGGAATTCAGTCGGATTCTACTGATCTTGGAACAACAAATCTTCGGAATTCGGAAGTTATGGAAAATCTAGACCAGAAACTTTCTTATTTACAAAAACAAGAAAAAAGTGAACTTAAATAATTATTTTCTGAGTATGAGCATTTGTTTCCAGACATACCTACAAGGACAAACAAAATTTTTCACGACGTTGAAATAGTAGATTCAAAACCCATGAAACAACACCCATACAGGATGAACCCTCTCAAACAGCAATGCTTGAAAAAGGAGATTCAGTATTTACTGGAAAATGATTTTATAGAGCCCAGTAAGAGTGATTGGAGTTCACTGTGCATTCTTGTTTCGAAACCGGATAAAACTTTCCGAATGTGTACGGATTATAGGAAGGTGAACAGTGTGACAAAAACCGATTCATTTCCATTGCCAAGAATCGATGACTGTATCGACAAAATTGGATATGCCAAATACGTCACCAAGTTCGATCTTCTGAAAGGATTTTGGCAAATTCCACTAACGGAAAGAGCGAAAGAAATTTCGGCATGTGTGACTCCAGATGGACTCTACCAGTATAAAGTAATGCCATTTGGGATGAAGGGTTCAAGTATTTTTGAACGCCTTATGAATATGATTACCTCTGGTCCAGACAAGTGTGATGCTTATATTGATGATGTCATCATCTACAACAACACCTGGAAAGAACATCTAGCCACGATTCGAAAGTTCTTTGACAGACCCACTGAAGCAAATTTGACTATTAATTTATCTAAAAGTGAGTTCAACCGTGCCTGTGTTACTTTTCTAGGACATATTGTGGGACATGGTCAAGTTAAACCTATAAATGCTAAGGTTAAGGCTATTTCTGAATTTCCTGTGCCTGTCAGTAAAAAACAGCTGATGCGATTTTTGGGTATGGCTGGGTACTATCGCAAATTTTGTTCTAATTTTTCTGATATTGTTGAACCTCTGACAAACTTGTTGAGAAAGAAAAACAAGTTTCTTTGGAATGAAAAATGTCAAGAGGCTTTCGATAGGTTAAAGGCCATACTTAAAAGTGCACCACTTTTAACAGCTCCAGATTTCAGTCAACCATTCAAACTATCTGTGGATGCAAGAGATGTTGGGGTTGGAGCAGTTTTGATTCAAGATGACAAAAATGGTGTAGAACATCCAGTGTGTTATTTCTCTAAAAATTAAATAAACACCAAAGAAACTACTCAACAATCGAGAAGGAATGCTTGGCTTTAATACTGGCATTACAGCATTTTGAAGTTTACATCAGCTCAGCTCCTTCTCCGGTTGTTGTGTTTAGTGATCACAACCCCCTTACTTTCATCAACAGGATGAGAAAAAAAAATCAAAGACTATTGAGATGGAGTTTATTTTTGCAAGAGTACAATCTTGACATCAGGCACATCAAAGGAAAAGACAATTTAATTGCAGATGCACTTTCCCGTGTATAGAAATATCATTTTCATATGCACCTTTGTATAAATTCATAAGAGTTTTTCTTATGTAATTTTTTTTTACCTCATGTATAATTTACATCTGGTAAAAAAGAAAGCTTTATTACATAAATCTTTCTTTTTTCTTTATGGGGGAAAGTGTTTACATCATGTAGTTTAATTACATGTGTTGAAATTTGAATTATTTCTATTTCATTTTTATTTCATTATTATAATTATTATTATGATGATGATTATGTTCGCAGGGTCTGACATTTTGATAGAAACATCGTGTTTATTTAGAACGTAAACGTGACTCGCGTGAGCACGATTTTTGCATGTCGGTTTGTCGATTCAAGTAAACAGTCGGCAAAAGCTATGTAAATGATTGGTTGTGACCACGATCATTTCTAATAATACTTGTTGACATTCTGTACTGCGATGGCGAGATTTCGAAATCGCCATGTGTTCTTCGTGCGTGTACATGAAATGACGTTTTAGTTCGCCTTAAATACTCAGGTACATGAGAAATAATCTAGAGTCATATTTTAACACCTTGTATAGCAGTTTCTAATACCTTGAGAAGAAGGTATTCTTTTGTGCTGGAAAGAGTTGTTCGTTTGTACGTCTGTAGCACGACATGTGTTTTGTTATGGATGATAGCTGTACTTCATCTACCTTTTAAATAATAATTATTTTCCCTGGAGAACTATACATAACTGGCTTTGGACAAAGACATTTTGTGAAATTAATTCTAAATTGGAACAGAACAGTACAAATTGTGATTTACAGTGAAAATTCTGGACACTTGTGTAAAACCTTCGTCTGACGTCATCATCCGCCATCTTGGAACGGAATTGAGATTCAGACTACTTCAATTAGAACTGTTTATTTACAGGACCTGTGTTTTTTACAATATTAGGAAAAGTTCTGGATTTTCTTCGCAAGCAGTAAGTCCTATTTCATATTTTCACCTTTTCACCGTGTTTTCTATGGAAATAAATTATTTTTGTTAAAACTTACAAAGCTTGTTGTTTTCGGTCTTTTCTTTATGTTACTTTAAACGAGCCGATACGTAACACTGCACAGAGAGAGAGAGAGACTAATGTACTGTCCTCACTGTGAATCAGCACAGAGAGAGAGAGACTAATGTGCTGTCCTCCCTGTGAATCTGCAGAGAGAGAGAGAGAGAGAGAGAGAGAGAGAGAGAGACTAATGTACTGTCCTCACTGTGAATCTGCACAGAGTGAGAGGGAGAGAGACTAATGTACTGTCCTCACTGTGAATCTGCACAGAGTGAGAGGGAGAGAGACTAATGTACTGTCCTCACTGTGAATCTGCACAGAGTGAGAGGGAGAGAGACTAATGTACTGTCCTCACTGTGAATCTGCACAGAGAGAGAGAGAGAGAGAGAGAGAGAGAGAGAGAGAGAGAGAGAGAGAGAGAGAGAGAGAGAGAGAGAGAGAGAGACTAACGACTGTCCTCTCTGTGAATCTGCACAGAGAGAGATAGACTAACGTACTGTCCTCACTGTGATTCTACAGGGAGAGAGACTAACGTACTGTCCTCACCGTGATCCTACAGAGAGAGACAAATGTACTATCCTCACTGTGATTCTACAGTGATAATTGAAATAATTCGAACCAGATGGCTGCTCACTTGAGTAAACATAATCCTGGTAAGTCATTGTCAAACAGCGGTACAGTCACTCAAACCGCAGAGGAAAACTGCAGCAACTCAAAAGAATAATATGAAGAAATGAAAACTCTAATTATATTGATAGCTTAATTACATTTTTTGCATGAATTTATAACTGACTGCAGAATTTTGATTTTCCTTTTCCTACATAACTGTCATTTGCTTGTCATTTTTACTGAATAATTTTGGATGTTTTAGTACAAGGTTATAAAATGTCTCCTTCTATAGTTAAATTTTATATTTTTTTTTTTCCAATCAGGACATTCAGACATCTCGAAACAGTATCTCATGGCTCTTTTTATACTTCATAGAGCCTTACTATGGCATTGGATCGATATGCATTATTCTTTATGTGTGTTTTGTTTATATAGGTAATGTTTACAAAAAGCACAAGAAAAGAAAAAGAAACGTGACTCATGTATGACATCCAAATGAAAACATTGATATTCCATAAACCGAAAGAATGTTCATACTTGAGGTGATTAAATGCTGTTCAAAACTGAAATGATTGTCTTTTCAATGGAATTATTATGCCTCAAGAATGATAAGTGTATGTGTATATGTGCGACTTTCACCTATTTAATAATGTATTAATTTATTTTCCCGGCTTTCTTCCGACAAAATGCCAAAAAGCCAGACATTTTCTTTCTTTGTCGACGTCAGGTGGTTTTTGCCTAATAGCTTGATGATAACGATTTACGTTTCAAAAAGTAGATATCCTAAAAGTTTGAAAAATGTGTAAAATAAATAATTAAATAAATAAATTCATGGGATTTCCAGAAAATGCAATCAGATCACCTCCGTACAAATAGAACTATGACTATTAAATTGTATTTTTCATCCTCGAGCAGTTTATGGTGAATCTTTATAAAAATGCTTTTTCTTTTTAAATGTACAATTCCAAGCAGTTTTAAAATTTGTAAATTAAAACTAATAAAAATAAATGATGGGCGTAATGACCTGAAGCTCTAATCAGGTCATGTACCTTCGTATATATACAAAGATGCTAGCAAAAGTTGACTTGTATACCTTGAATGGTTCTTGCCCACTGTTGCTAAAATTCTTCTCGAGACAGACTGATAGTTCTACAGACGTAAGGACATGTGTATGGGCTGGACCGAATCAAAATGCCCTCACTGATTGACGTAGGCAAGTGAAGTTCGGTTGAATTGTTTATATACACACATACCTGTTTCAATCAGACTTCATTGACATTTAGTTATTTTTATACTTTTCGTCAGTAATGAATATATGTGCTTGCAAACGAATACAGTTTCTAAAGTCTAAATCATGTAGCAAATGTTGCAGAGTGGATACAATAGATAGGTAAATAAAACTACTCATTGCATTTATTGATCTTAATCGAATAACTGATTATGGCAATAGATAGGAAAATAAACTACTCCTTGTATACATGGATCTTAATCGAATAACTGATTATGGCAATAGATCGGAATAAAAACTACTCATTGTATATATGGATCTTAGTCGAATAACTGGTGACATAAACATAATAGTTTATTGAATTTTATTTCTCTGCATTAATGTATCATTAAATCAATAAAACATTTTAAAACTATTTCCGTTATAAAGTTTAAAAATATTAATCAGATATGGTCATTAACTTCACTTATGTTGAGAGAAATTATGAAGTGAGTATGTATGTGTTTCTGAGAGAGAGAGAGAGAGAGAGAGAGAGAGAGAGATCATTTTGAGACGATCTCTGATCAAACTGAACGGATCTACATCACGTCCCACTGTATAAAATTTAATTTTATTCCAAGATTTGACGAGATTATAAACAGGGAGGAGTATTGAAGCACGAATGATGGTGATTTTTTTTTCTTCAGATTGTAATGTTTCAGTGCAAATATTTGAAGCACACGTGAAAATTAAAACTTAACTGAAACTCTATTCTTAGTAAGGCGATGAATATCAGATAAGTTTGGAAGAATGTAGCTGACGCAAAGGATTGCGTAAAATGTCAAATTTACCTTCTCTTCTACAATGGTGGACTTGGCTGATTTTCCGGAAAGGACAGCATGAGGACATTCAAGTTGCATCACGTATTTAAATGGAATTAAAGTCAATAAATATAGTGTAGTAATTAGATAACAATGAAAATACAGATAACTAAAGAAGCTTGGCTTATCCGTTTCCTTCGAAAGGTAAGTTAAATTTTGTTTATTCAGTAAATCTTGCTCAACAATTCCTTCC
The DNA here is from genome assembly GCA_016617855.1 of Megalonaias nervosa. Classification (NCBI taxonomy): domain Eukaryota; kingdom Metazoa; phylum Mollusca; class Bivalvia; order Unionida; family Unionidae; genus Megalonaias; species Megalonaias nervosa. The sequence goes on from JAECUM010019600.1 coordinate 12,781, forward strand.
CCCCCCCCTTGTGCATTTTTAAAAATTCTAGTTAAAATTTGTGTATGTAAAGGCGTAGAGGTCTTTAAAGGGTAAGGTTTAAAGGCCTTATTTTTGGGCAGGGGGAAGGGGTGCTACAAATCTGATAGTGCCTAGAGGCGGCAAAATCATAAATCCGTCACTGCACACACACACACACACACACACACACACACATGCATCCTATCTTGTTTAATCAGAAATATTACATATTTTTTTTTCAATAGGACCAATAGGTCAAGGCTTTTTTGCCCGAAATGTTCCTAATGATATCTTTGTGAAACACACGAAATAACTAATTTTCTAACGTTTAAAACTTACGAAACTTCTATGTGCAAACTGTGAAACGGGGCCCTGTACTAAACAACTGTTTATGCTGCACTGTACTGCACCTAAGTGTGTGATGCATTAATTAAAACTGAAATTCAGAAGTAGAGCCTTCATAACAAGGTTATGATTCCAACATGAATGTAAACCATTTGTTGTAGAATTATCGTCAGGTGTCAGGAAAAAGAAACTATGACAACACGATAGAAAACGAACCCGCTGCACGACTATTTCCAGCTAATGAGTATAAGTTTTCCATGGAAACTGTGTCAGGTGTCTTTCAAATGTACGGTGCCAACCACACTGCATAGTGTACAACAACGTGTTTGCTTATTTAGTTTCACATTTATAGGACAAAAACGAGATTCTATTAAATCCTGGAAACCATGGAATACAAAGTAGGAACTTATGTCAAGAACAATGATTGTCATATATAGAATCTATGTTGGGGTTTGGACCGAGACAAGGAAATCCCAGTCAAGGGGTTACATTATTTGTCTCCCCACGAGGCTTGACGAGTGGGGAGACATATAATGTAACCCCGCGACTGGGATTTCCTTGTCTCGGTCCAAATCCCAATGTAGATTCTTTTTCTCACCCAATATTATCCTTTAAAGTAAGAAAGAATACCGCTACTTGTTCAGTATAGTACACGCGCCAATGTTTACATGCGGTGCATTAATACAAATATGTTAATGAGGACTGTGGCGTGACGTGTCATCCGAAGTACACAGTTTTTGTGCGTGAGTCAAAACAAAATAACAACATTAAACGTTGCATAGTTTTTAGGTATCATCACATTTAATATATGGATGTTATATGAAATTAACAATAAATACTTAATATTTATTACAAGAAAATGTTTCATTTTCATTAGTTCCAATTTAGAAAATTAAACTGTACATAATGAAACTGTACTCGACCCACAGCTCTGTTGTAATGTAAATACATGTAGCATGAGTGTCCGTGCTTGGGTTATTCACGGGTAATTAGAGATCCGTGTCACTATCACTACTGTATTTTTAGAGGAGGTGAAACTGTTTGTGACATACTTGTGTTGTAATTAATATTGATTGTAAAAGTGCCTCTGTGTATAAAAGATCCTCCAAATACGGACCCCAGCTGATAGCCATGTGCTAAACTTTCAAGTTCACTGATTCGTTGAAAATTTATTTTTCTCTCCTGGAAATATGGCAAGTGTTACAGTAAAATTTGCTTACGGATTAATGTGTTGACAGATAAATGATTCCTTCTGGCTGGTAAGTGCATTATTTGTCATTAAATATTTTAGGTATATTTTTGATTCAACTGGGGCGCAATGGAGATGCTTAACAAAAATAGAATAAAGCATGTTTGACATAACACATTTCTGGCTGTTACTAAGTTTTCTGTAGTTGTTAACAGCGTTGGAAGAACATGAAGTGTATAGGTCTATAGGCTATGTGCATAGATCAGTGTTTTCTGTCATAGTGCATTTCTCACAGCATTGAGAATTTTATCCTGTCTGCAGCACAGTCAATTTTCATGTCAGCGTCATTAAATGTAGCTAACAGTATATAATTTGTTTCACACGAAGTATTTAAAACTAGTTAGGTAGCTTAAGCTACATTTAATGACGTTGACCTGAAAATGTACTGAGTCAGGCTTACAGATAGGATAAAACTGACTATGCTGTGTGGAACGAACTATCGTAATACCAAAAAGCTCAACATCGTGTGCGTGCATGTGTCTGTCTCTCTTTCGAAATGTTTTGTATGGTGTTTTCTCAAAAATGGAGAGTCCTTAAGTTACTATGTTGTTTTGTTATATATTTGTTTGTTTGTTGTTGTTGTTGTTGTTGTTGTTGTCGTTGTTGTTTGATTTTAAAACAACTACGTCAGGCATAGCAGAAGACAACAAAGGTTTATTTTTTAAAAGTAGTCCCTAGCGCGTGGACACCTTGACCGAGACAACCGGACTGAGATAACCAGACTGAGATAAGAAAAGTAAGGTTAGCAAAACAGCTAGATTTCTCTGTCGCATGGGTGAGAAATTTTCAGACTAATTCACTTTAAAAATATTAATTTTACATAAGCAACAATATAGCTAAGATCAAAAGGTCTTGAGATCACCGCAATTATAAAATGATAATATTAGAAACGATAATAAAATATTAATATTCAGTTCAAATCAATTCATGAATCGCAAGATGTAGTTGTGTGCAATGTTCTTTAAGCAGAGCAGAAGCCAATGACAATTTTACTTGAGTCGTTTAATACTGTATGATGATATGAAAATCTGGAGCTAGTTATGATGTAATGTTTTCTTATCCAGTGTCCGATATTTTTATAAGCTGGACATTACTCCTATAACACGTTTATATAACACGTGAATCATTAATTTCTAGAAAAACAAGATTATAATGATCTCTACGTTACCTGGGTCACACTTAGCATTTTCTAAACAAAAGCTATTGCTCAATGGAAAATTCCATTCTAGAAGATTATATTACTAAAATTATAATAAAGAACATGGTAAACATAATGTCCTTAACTTAGATTCTAATCATAAAGCCACACTCCTAGAGAAAATATTAGCTATGTATAAAAACATCATCGGTGTATCTTGTCAGGAACAATATGAACTTGATTATGGACAAAAAATTACCCATAGCATATAATGACATTAAAAATAAAATAACAAACAATGTTAGTTAAATATAGATACCAATGTAGTAGTGGTACTGGTAGTAGTAGTAGTAATGGTACTGGTAGTAGTAGCAGGTGCAGTTGTTGTAGCAGTAGTAGTAGTAATAATTTCAGTAGCAACAAAAGCAGAAACAACAATAAGAATATGAGCATCAGTGTAGTAGCAGTTGTTTTTGTTGTTGCTGTTGCTGTTGTTGTAGCAGCAGTAGTTATTGTAAGAGAATTAAGCATGTTGGTTAGAAGTGGAAGTATTGAGTAACCTTAATTGCAGTAAAGTAGAAGTAGTAGTTGTTGTTGTACGTTGCTGTTGTTGTATATTGTTGTTGCTGTTGTTGTACGTTGATGAATAACCAGTAGAGCTGATGGTGAATTAGGGAAATATTTTTATACGTTTTTAAGAGCATACCAGGAGGCTTCATTGACGACTTCCGAATTCTTTGACATCTCTCTTCAATCAAATAGTTGACGACATCACCGATGTCAAGCGTTGTACTTCATGTAACGATACAGTTGCAATAGACAAAGCAGCTTGACCGATGCGCATAAAGATTGATCGACTAACCTATCAAATATATTTCCTCGTTTTATTACTTAACTTCAAACTTAGCGATGAGTAGATCGGATGCCAAAATAATCTTCACTCACTATAAGCAAAATCAAGTTAAGATGTCTATTCGAGCGCTTACAAGATTTAGGTCCAATTTTAACAGTGCCGTAGGATTAATTCTTTGTCTGGATAGAATCGAGTCCATGCTATTGGTCTTGTTCGTCCCATTCTTAATTATGATCAATTTGAAAGTAGTTGGTGTAGTTGCACAAGATGCGGACCACTCAGAACTTCACTGGTAAATTTTGTATAAGAGATTTATCAAAAATAGCAATAAAGATATGTTTTGATCAGATGCTTTTCTGTGGAATAAAATTTGCTGTGAAAACCCCCAAAAATAAATAATTAGGAGGAAGGCACTTGTAGTCTTTTTCTAAGGAACGAGTAGCCTTATATCCGAAGAGTGCAGACAATACTAGCTTATCGAGATCAGCGATTGCCCTGTTAAGGAGACCACACATTATTGAGACACGCGCCTTTGCGTGATTTTCAATGACTGTGATATAGTATAAATAGAATATAGACGGTGTTAATGGTCATTTTCCGACACTTAACCACGCTTTATTAGTTATAAATGTCCCAGAATAACACCGGTGACCGTTTGAATGCCAAACGTGTATTTGGTTGATTTACTACTGATCAAAATCTTGCTAATTTGTTATATCAGGCTTTACATTACGCTGGACATTTTTATTAAGGATAGCTCAGGAAAAATATTGAATAAGTTTTACATATTAGGATTTTTTGTCATTATTCAAAAGCCAGTAAATCCTCTAAAGAACAAAATTGTGATTCTTTAAATACGTTATCGTTCATGTATTTGAGATGAAAATCTCATAACATGTTCTCTCCCAAAACAATGTAGCGTGTACGCAATGACGCACAAGAATTTCTTTCAAATAATGTTTGGCCGTATGGACAATTTCTATGGAATGCTGCATGTTCCGCATTACACATTCATTTAAAGGAAATTCCGGTGATTAAAGCATGAAACTTTTCCCATGAGGAAGAAAAAAAAAATACGACATAAACTGCTAATACTTCGCAATCTTAGGGCTTTGTTCAGCATCAGGATGACTACAATGCAAAAGACAATACAATAGGATATGCAATACATTAAATGACTACAATGGCAAGGACAATACAATAGGATATGCAATACATTAAATGACTACAATGGCAAGGACAGTACAATAGGATATGCAATACATTAAATGACTACAATGGCAAGGAAAATACAGTAGGATGTGCAATACATTCAATGACTACAATGGCAAGGACAGTACAATAGGATATGAAATGCATTAAATGACTACAATGACAAGGACAGTACAATAAGATATGCAATACATTAAATGACAAAAATGGTAAGTACGATACAATAGGATATGCAATGCATTAAATGGCAAAAATGGTAAGTACGATACAATAGGATATGAAATATACCAAAATACTTTTAGCCTATTCGTAAATTTTAAAAATGAGCATTATTCTTCTTGTTAAAATCGGTACAGGAAAACATTGAATCTATACATAACACAAACAAATGTCTCCAGTATATATTAATTACTGAACTTTATGTACATATCAATTATTTGCGTAAGAGATAAATATGGAAGGCACAATGTCACGAATCAATAAGAAAAAAGTCAAACGAATGACTAATAAATTATCATCACAACCTGCACAGATTCTTGATATGCTAATAAGCAGCTGTTTCTTTTTTTGATCCTTAATAAAACCTTCTCTACTTGAAGTAATAATAGATACACTCCCAAAGCTCTAAATGTACACACCATGTATTGAAACTACCCTCCCCCATACGATTAATTAAATAACCGCACAGCTGTGCCTTCAGATCCTTAGAAATGTATGTATGTATGTATGTATGTATGTATGTATGTATGTATGAATGTATGTATGTGTGTATGTATGTATGTGTGTATGTGTGTATGTATGTATGTATGTATGTATGTATGTATGCATGCATGTATCAATGTATGTATGTATGTATGTATGTATGTATGTATGTATGTATGTATGCATGTATATATGTATGTATGTATGTATATATGTATGTATGTATGTATATATGTATGTATGTATGTATGAATGTATGTATGTATGTATGTCTGCCTGTCTGTCTGTATGTATGTATGTATGTATGAATTATGTATGTCTGTCTGTCTGTCTGTATGTATGTATGTATGTATGTATGTATGTATGTATGTATGTATGTATGTATGTTCATGATTGATTTGTAAGTTCAAAGCATCTTAATTTAAATTAGAATTTTATCTCGGAAGGTATTATAAATGGGTTCTATATAACTTAGTGTTATTTAACGACTTTCATAAGAAATGCGTACATTTGCAGAAATAGCATGTGAAAGAGAGCACGTTATGATGCTAGAAATATGAATGATTCAACCCTTAATAATTTGCATTTCTGACTTGAATGATTAAATATCAGTGTTTGTAACCATTGTCAGCACTATTAATAAAAATTAATAAAATGAACATATTGGCAAAACATTGATATTCCCAGATCAACAGGACTTGATATGATAGGCAAAAAGCTTAATAGAGACAATCACATTCACTTGTAATCAACACTGAAGTCTAGCAAGATCCCACATTTAGGGAAAACTGTAACAATACCTCCACTTCACATTTCTCGTTCATAAAAAGAAACTTAAAACAGTTTTGGTCAATTTCTACACATCCCTCTCTTTCCAAATTAATTCAAAAACATGTGTATGAATTTATTTTTGATTTATCTCGGTGATAAAACTTTTTTATGACAAACAATCTGGGTTTAGATTTTTTAAACTTCATTCCTGTGAAACGGTATTAATCTCAATAGTTTTTAAATAGTTGCTGGATTTGGATGATGAAAGATTAGGTGGGAGCATTATATTTGATCTTCAAAACAATTGATCGTGGAGTTCATGAAATTCTCCCATAAAAACTTAAAATTTCATCAAGTCCTGTCAAACTGTAATGACAGATTTCAAAAACAATCACTCTGTATGGACACGTATCTGAAATTAAAATAATAAACGGTGGTGTGTTACAAGAATCAATACCTTTATTTGTTAAGTTTATAACACCTACAGATTGGATATTCAGCATCATCAGCATGGTTATATGCTGATATTACTGGGACCCATATGAACGAACATGATTTCATATGCAGATAAAATAAAAGGTTCCATAAATACAACACAGCAAAAAGGAGCAACATTAAAAACACGGTGTACCCTTTTCCATAGTAATGAAGAACCGAATTCGTTTCCAAAGACACAATTCTTGACTTTCTTGTTGACAATAATTTACTTTAGTCTGATCATAAGCTTCAATACAAAAAAAAAGTAAAAGTGAAAATTAAAACAAAGAAGATTAAGAATAAAAGCCCTATCCTTGGGTATGAAGAAAAATAAAGTATTTCATTCCAAAACAAGATCGTGTTACTTTTCAAGAGATTCCCAAAGCCTCATTTTGACTGTTGAAATGTAATACGAGGGAGTACGTCTAATGTTAGGCTATAGTAAGAATGTTGCTCAGATTTAAAATTAAGAATGTAAAATCCTACTAGATCTGCAATCCAGAAATATTCAAGAGACAAAATGATATTAAGAAACTCTCTATTAATCAAATTTAAAAATTACAATATGACTAAGTATTCTAAAACACTGACCTAGTGACTCACTATAGACAGAACACCAGCTTCCTCAGCTTACGGAAACAGCTTGCAAATTAGAATGTTTACCATCTATAATGGTTCCAGTACACTGGACTATGTGAAAATCATAGGTTAACTTCCTGCTCAGAAATCTAGTATAAGGGATATATGTATATATTCTGTAGTAAAAAGAAGAAGAGGAAGATGCTATGTAGAATCTATGATCCCTAAGTATTCACTGATAAGAAATGCCTACTTCGTGGGATGACAACTTTTGGGATCTGCATTGCATGTTCCAAGTGAATCATCACGAATGTCTAATATATGTCAATTGTTAGCTACAAAGTTTATTAATGTGAGCAGACTTTTTCGAGCGAAGCATGTTTCTGTTTATATTTGGTTTCATTTAAAGAGCTGCCAACGCTGCGAAATCGGAACACAGATCCATCGATAACTATTGTCTCGCTCTCGAATATAAAAAGCTTTTAGATGGACCAGAAGTCAGTCGTGATGGTATGATGTAGCTGTGATGCCCCCAATTTTCCGTTAATGTCCTTCTGTCAAGATGCATTCAGTAGAACGGCTCTTGAAATAAATTCTTTGCATCGGAAAGACGGGGATACTCCTCTAATTGAAATGTCACATTTCATTGTTACTAACAAATACACTGTAAAGTGTAAGCATGCCAAACACCCAAGAATGAAAATTCTAGCGGTACATACGCTATTTTCCAAATAATGATATTTTCACATGATTTCAGTCGGACGGAGATAAGAGACTCTCAAAACAAATAATTTACACAAGTAATTCGATAAATTAGTCTCACTTCATCATTACTAGACACACGCTTAAAAAAATTATAATATCTTTTGGGTTTTTTTTATCTTTTTAGTATACATTATTTACTTATTGCCATCTAATACGGTCATAGCTGGGGCAAACGCAAGCAAAATGAAATCCGTCTTCCATTATACTCATATGTCTTCTCGTGGACAGTTCACAAAACCTAAATGCTCTATCAATTTTCCATCCTTCCTGTTTTAATCCTTATTTTATGGTCTGAACACCTTTGTTGAACTAATTGTTTTCGGAAATACAGACATGTATTATATCTGATTATTTTTCACATTTAAGTAGTGTTCTGTATTGACTACAGAAGTAACATTTTGAAGAATTATTATAATTAGAATACCTTGTCTCTGAGCCTCTCAGTGAACTTCGAATTAAATATTCTTTAATAGCCAACATTTTGGGCTATCCATACATATCCATACATATCCAAATCCATATCCATACGTAGTCATACATGTCCAAAGCCATATCCATACATATCCTTACATATCCAAAGCCATATCCATACTTATCCATACGTATCCATACATATCCAAACATATCCAAAGCCATATCCATACATATCTAAAGCCATATCCAATGAGGGTGTCTTTAATCATTGTTGCCCATGTGACTCTACCACTTCGTCTAATTTTTTCAACATAATGTAGCACTTATGAGGATATCCATCAGCGGATAATTTCGTAATTGTTATTTTTACACCTTTACCATACATGGGCAAAGAAGGGGAATCTATCTATTATATTCTCTTATAGCCATCCAGTCATTTTTAGAATTAAGACAGTGAGATACATCTTACAGAATTGAAACTGCACTTCACCTATATCTTTTGATTATTCAAATCCTCTTTTTCCGTACCATAAGATAATATTGGTTTAATCATTGAGTTATATATTTTGAGCACACCGCTAACATGAAATTGTCCAAACCTTTTTGAAAATTAAAGATACGCAGCTGTTTTAGGATGCATACATTTTTCGTAAAGCATATATAATTTAACCATGGAGATCCTTAGGGATAAGTGAATCCCACCGTTTAGTATCATCAACGTTGTCAACGCATTCTTTAAATCAACCAAAAGGTATTAAAATCTTCCCTTATTTTGGGATAAATATTTCGGCAGAGAATTGTAAACTAAACATGCTATCAATAGTGTTATATTTCTTTCTAAAACCAATTTGTCCCTCATTGATGTGATTAGAGTTTTCTTTCCAAGATTAAATTTATTTGCTTTCAGCGTTTTTGCAAAGCATGCATAGTGTATTAATTAGTGATATGCTACGGCCATTTTTGGGGTCATGTATATTCCCACTCATATATTAGATAAATGATACTTTTAGCCCGCTCAATGGTCAAGTACTGTATTAAAGAGAGTTTAGAAATGGTTAAACACTCTTACTAGTCAATGGATAACGAATAAATGGAATCATATCAGGTCCAGGAGTTTTGTTTTTCATCGAATTTAAACTTTTTACTATCTCTTGGTCAGTCATCATATCATCCTAGATATTGTCATTTTCGTCTGTATCATCATCAGCGTTGTCAATTATATTATTCATCGGGTTTCGTCTTGTAGGAGCTCTTTGAATAAATCGAACCAAACTGTTTTTGAGACAATTTTTCAAATATGTTCAAAATAAATTTCGGTTTGTTCTGTAACTTGCTAGTTTATACCTTTGACCTTTCTGATAGAGTCTTTCTTTAACCTATACAGTGATCTAAATTATTTCTTACCCTCCCTGTAGTCCCTCACATCAGTACTGGAAATGGTAAGCCGAAGTCAACGTAATTGTACATATTTTTCATGTTTTCTTTTGTCACGTTCTTTGTCACACCAGGGTGGCTACATTTGAGGATTTGGTTGAAATTTAATTTTGTCTTCATAGTCGAAAGTGCGATTTGATATAAAGAAAAGTAACATTTTTTCAAAGAATCATGGGTGCTTGATGTAGCAGATTAATTAATTTTCCATCATCGCCTGTAAATGTTCATTGAATATTTGTGTAACAGATTCCTTGTATTCCTTTTAAAGACAGAAATAGTCTTAACTGCACACTGTAACGTTTCCTATTTGTATCAGTTATTTGCTATTTCAAAGAACAGCACAATAGAAAATGTGAGAATTCACCCTCCTCCCCAACTCCAAAATTTGTCACACAATATTCAATACGTTTTCAGAACATACAATGTAATCCACTATGATTTTCTCATTGTGTGCTACACGTGTATAATTACCAGCAACATCATCATACAGTCTGCTATTCATAATATGGATGTCACATAATCTATACCTTTCTATAAGAGATATTCCAAATGTGTTACACTAGTCTTCTTTATTACTACTCAGTAATAAAAAAGGCATATTTTCCAATCAACATCATTTCCAAAATACGACATGTAAAGTATCACGTGCTATAAATTCCAATACATGCTTAGTGTTTCCGTTACAATTCCCCGCCAGTAGCAAAGAGATACATCAGAATAACGAGCTTTTATCAAATCAATCTTTTTGCGAAAACGAGTATTTATATTGTCTATTTTCTTCTGGATCACTACATATTGGTGTTATGTATATTTAATTTGCAATGTGTGTTGGCCTTTTACCATGATTATATGTTAAGTGTATCTATATTGTTTGATTGACCTTGGTCAGCAAATGAGCGTAGGGCCTACCTGACTGATCACATCCTTTCATTTTGCTCAACAACATATTACATAGCTAATACTTATCTATAATTTTAGGTTATATTTTTAGATCGTCATTACTTGGAGGTAAAATTATTACAGATGTTGAATTCAAGGTCTGGTTCTGTTTAGGAATTAAGAATCTTCTGGAAACAAGTTGTTTAAGACTTTGATGGGGAAAATTACCTGTATCCTGGTTCTGTTATTGTGTCTTAGCTTATATAAATGTTGCTTTCTTCAGAATTACTCATTCCTACGTTAACATCCGAAGATGAATCAGTGTAATTGCTGTGTTCAGTTTTTACTTGAGAGATTTTATTTATTTAACTTATTCACTGGAAATTTAAATGTGCTTATTAACATTTCTTGAACTATATCACTATTTTAGGATTACTGTGAATTCATTCAATGACATTTTGGATTATATCATTGTGATACATCAAGGCTGTTTGCACGTCGCCACATTCCAGATTATTGGTACATCAGCACACTCAAAATTAGAATTCATTCATTTGGAACTCTATAATTTTGGACTTGAGAGAGAACCTTTAAGATTATATTGGATTTAATTCACAATACTAGAAGCTACTTTTAAAATTTTCACTTGGCATTCTAAAGAAATAAGTTATTTCTTGAATTTTACAAATCTTGTTGGTTTTTGCTCTTTCTGTTACTTAGTTTAAGACCATAGCAAAGTAACAATTCCTTCAGATGAGACAGTTGGATATATCTAAACTATTTTGTAAAATGTTAACTTATAAGTGTAACACAATGCTATCTTTGGTATGTTCAAAGATTCTTTAACGATTGTGTTTTGTACATTTATTTTTCTACCAAAGACAGTTACTTCCACAGAGTTTCCTCCTTTTCTTCTCACACAGCTAAAGTTTGAATAACCCGGAATAAAATCATTAAAGTCACTTTCCTGCCTCACCCCCGCAAGTTTCATCAAACGATAAAATATGAAAATTGATACAAAAGTGTACAAATTGAGAATGATCTTTATAATAATACAGTCCTTCAATATTCTAGCTTAAAAATCTCAGATTAAATGTTTCAATGAATTTCTAACAGATTTGTTCCATCAAGCCTTGGCCGCGATCCTTTACTTGTATACTTTGTACAAGCAAAGAAGCGCCCTCATTTTAATCACTCGAGTCTTCATCGCTATTATTCGTCCATGGCTTTAAGTTCACACCTACTGCTCCTCTAATCATCTGTGAGAGCATAATCATCGTTTACCTCCTCGGTGGCTGGACGAAGTATCCTATTCGCCATATCTAACCGCCAACTCCCATGTCTTGAATAAAGGTCTTCACCACCTTATCAACCTGCTTAATTTTCAATTACGACATGGCACCTTCTAATCAATCAAAAATACACAGTAAACAAAAGCGTGAAATAAAGCAATAAGGGAAACACAAGAGGTACATTTTTCAGTATTGGCGAAAATCAAATTTAATTAGCAATGTGGCTATTCAATAATATATAGGTGATAACTCAAATAGATTATACATATATTATCCAGCAATACGCTAACAATTTGTCTTGTCTTCAGCACAAAAATGACTTCTCGTGTTGACTAGTGTATTTTATAATTTGCAGATATAATTATTACTAATAAAAATATGTTTTAAGAAAGGAATCCTTGTGTGATTTAACGCCTCCTAGTATGTGAATTTATTGTCTTCTTTTAAAATAAATAATATTTCGTTTATATATATGGTAATAAATTTTGAAGGTGCTCATTTGGTTATAGCGCCCCGTTTAAGGAATTCTTAGATTTGTGTGATTTTACTTGTTTGATTATTGGAATTCGGTGCAATGGAAATATTCCGTAGCCCGAAATAATTAGCCAATTATTAGGAGCAAACGTCACGGAGACAAAGTGTTAGTGAGTTTCCATGATACCATGGTCAGTGAGTAGCGAATTAGACCCAAACCGCATGACTGTCCGTGTCATAATGTAGTCCTTATTAAAATCTAGTAGTGTACCTGGTGTTGTGACTGCAGTGGCAGTATTTACGGTAGGAAACCGGTAAATTACACAATGGAATAAAATGAGAAGGGACTCTGCAGATACCGTTTATGTCGCCATGGTGGCAAATGTGATGTAATTGTATTGGCGTAATGTGCCTTGGAACCATGGATTGACTGGCCTAAGGTGGCGTAGTTAAAACAGTTCCCTGTGGTAGGGGATATTTGTAGAGTTTCTACGGCGTGAACTGCTGACGATACGGAAAGTTGATGAAGGGAAACTATGCAAACGTGCGGTTGATAGATATTTGGCAAGTTGGGAAATCTGTGGTTTTACATTGATCAGAGTAAAATTTATGTATAGAATAGACACGTCGGGCTTTCTAACTTACAAATAAAGTTGTATAGATGTCTTTGGAAATTTGGGGTAAACTTATGACTTCTAGCGGGAATCGCGCCAGGGTTTGACACCGCTCGGGTCAAGTAAAGACCCCTGGCTTGTAACAATATATATATATATATATATAT
>JAECUM010019601.1:0-32737 GCA_016617855.1 Megalonaias nervosa
TATATATATATATATATATATATATATATAGATGCAATACTTCTCAGAATTTATGTCCATTGCCACCCAATAAACTCACCTAACAAAGATGTACAGAATCACTGAAGTGTACAAATTAGGTCAGAGTGACCGAATTTTGTGCCATTGTGTAGTACTCAAACAGATACATATACATATCAAGTTTCCTAACTGAACAAGCAAAGTGTCTGAGTAATTCACGCAAACATAAAAAGTGTAGTCTTTAAAGTAAAAAGAATCATAGTGACCAACCTTTGATATCATTGTTTTGTACTTCCTTTAATGCATACTCTTGTCTATTTCAATCATCACCGCATCAGAAATGTGTGTCACTGTGATATATCATGGCATGCAGCTTGGTGTTCATCGGGATGTATGAAATAATCAAGTTTCATAATTGAACAAGAATTATTGTCAATGATTTAGTTTGGTGCTTTACGGCACAGCAACACAAGTAGGTTATATAGTCCCAGGGCAATTGGAGTAACGTGCTGTGCCTTGCACCAGGACACACCACGGTAGCTGACTCCAGCTGTATGAATATAGGATTCGAACCCACACCCATTTGGTTGTGAGCCGGGAAAGCTAGCCACTGAATCACCGCGGCTCCCTATCGTCCAAAAACTGACCTGACCATAAAGTGTACATGAATGAAAAGTATGTCACAGTGACCTACGTTTTGGTATTTATGTATACTACTCCTCAGGCCACATGCACAACCAGCTTTCATTTGTGCCATATGATCTGAGATACTTAGGTCAAGCAACACAGAGGTGTAGATTTACCAAAGCAGCTATCGCTACCAACAACTACTATACCAGGAGTATAGCAGAAGATCTCCAGCACAACGTATTCATTTGGTAGAGAGTGAGGAGTGGTGCATGGGCTGGATCTAACATACACATAGTATATTAGTTCGATCCGACAGCAGAGCTACCCTATTTATGTACTTGAATTTTTTGAATTCCGGCTATCACTTAGTCATTTCCATTAAATCAAAGAACGTGACATCAAACGTCTTCAAGAAACGGACGATTTCTAAAACAAGAGTCCTAAATTGGCCAGATAACATTCACCTCCCTGACATAACAGCTAATCATTTAACTGAATAGGTGTGTATAGTATGGCATAAACGCGACGTTATGTAAACTAACACACAAACATTATCTAATGAGGATATTACCTATGGTCTGGTCAATAAAATGGTCACAAGGCATAATTAATATGCATACTCATTTGCTCATAATCTAGTCATCCAAGATCTCGATGACGTTGAGCTTATTTGCCAAGTTTTAGTTAAGTGAAATGAGAGATATAGTCTCAAGATCCGGAGAGGTACCGGTACAAAGCGTAATCAATCAGATGCAAGGTCATCTCATTAACATATGCAGATCTGACATAACAGAGAATGTATATAAAACCATGTCTTATTACCAAGTTGGAGCAATATACCATCAACATTCGGTATCCAGAGTGGTGACAAGCTCAGTCAGTCAGATACAAGATAGCCATATAAATACATAGCTCTTGCCCATAATCAAACTCATTCATCATCTCAGTGATAAGGTGGAACAAAATCTGTTTTTGGCCTCAGACCATATCACAAATACGCATAAATCTCACCGATAACCATATTCAACCGAGATCGTGATGATCAGTATATATGCCTATTTTCAAAGTTTGATCCAAATCTAATCAAATATACATAAATGTATGTATGTATGTATGTATGTATGTATGTATGTATGTATGTATGTATGCATGCATGCATATATGTATGCATGCAGTAACGTTTAACGGCACATCTGCACAACAGTGACTACATGGTACCAAGTAAAAGTAAAATTCGAAAAATGTGAAAAACACCCTACAAAATGAAAGTAAGCATTAAGCACAAGACGACAGAATATAATAGATAAATATATTAAAATTATGTAACAGTTATATAAAATAAAAGATAAAAGTAGATTATTCTTTAAACAACTGATCAAAATTTGCTATATACTAACCGCATTGCCTAAAAATAGTCCAAGATTTTCTCGGGTTGTACAAGTTCATAATATTTCTTCTTCGAACGCGCATTAAAATACTTGTCTCACAGCGTGGACGCCGACAGACTCGACAAGAATGTATTCCACGTCTGGGTATGTATTCTGGTCGAGGTTAACTTTCCAGTTTGCTTGCATGTGTCAGGCCAATACGCGACTGGCTGAATAGCGAAGGACGCCTCATCCTTTTGTACGAGGGATGCCATTCTCCAGTAGATGGCGTCCAAAAGTTTTTGTTTTCTTCACGCAATATATTTTGCCACGTAAGAAGAACATGCTGCATTATATAACATTTGAAGTCTGTGTATTCAATCTTCCATTCAGAGACACGTGATTGCAGTGTTGACAGCTTTATCTACAGTTTCATTGCCTTCACAATTTGGCTAGGCAGTCAATGGTACGGAATATGTTTATCCGGATCGTATGAGCAACTTAAACTTCTGTAATATATTTGCTATTAACGGTTTGTCGGATTAAGGTTTTTCAAGGCTTTCAGTGTGGAGAGGGGATCCGAAAAGACGATGGAATTTGGATTCTGAGAGATTTCATTGTTCTTTAAAGCGCTGTGCATAGCAGTAATTTCTTTCGTAAAAAGTGAGGTGAGCTCGAGACGGTACCACCGAGTCTTGCAATGGCAGCTCCAATCTTGTCTCCATCTATTGGACAATCTGCATACAGGAATGTATAGCTATGATATGAAGGTCTGGTTTCATTGTATTTACTCCGCCAAAGGTGGAGATTTGTCGAGGACTTTTGGAACTTGCAAAGATCAAGTACAACTTTTTAATTTTTTTAGTGGTGGGGGGGTTGGGTGATAATGAAGGTAATTTTGGAACATAGCATTTTGGAGTATTTCCAACACTGACATTTGCTATTTCTAAGTGAAGGGTGGAATAAAGTTTGATTTCTTAGTGTACAGGGTTTAGCATTGGGTCCTAAGGACTACATCATATGCGGGATTTGATGCATTAGAAAAGTTTTGTAGTGTACTAAAGAACCAGTTTTGTTCGTCTGATAAAATCGATGGTTCGTTTGTCTCAACATAGAGGTTTTCTGGACGGACAATTCTAAATAAACTTCAACAAAGTCTTAGTTCCTGACTATGTTTCGGATCTTGATGTAAGATGTACATATTGATCTGTATACAATCGAGCCATATTCTAGTTTTAAATCTTACTAATGACTTGTATAACCGAGACAAGACATTCCAGTCTGCTCCACAGTCTATGTCTGCCATGACTCGTGTTGAATCCATGGCTTGTTTTATATTTGTCCATGAGAAATCGAGTATGGAGAAGGAAAGCTTGTTCACTGTTGAAAACAGCACTAAAACTTCGGTGTCCTTCACAACAGGAAGAAGACAACCATCAAGAGAGAGCTTTGGCTCATCATGAATTCGACGTAATCGGCAGAGGTGCCCGTCAACATGTTTAGATTTCGAAAATTTGAACCTATCTTCTTCGTCAGTTTCTGAGCTCCGTTTCATCTTTTCTGTTGTTGACGTTCAAAGTACGTATACTCTTTGATCTATAGCAAATTAAAACAGTCGTCTACCAACATATGACTATCAATCAGTTTCTGAATTTGAGAAATTTCACAATAATGTCAATTTTGATGTTGAATAGGGTGACTGGCAATATATTACTCTGAGGTGTGCCCGTTTCCTGATAATAACTTTCAGAAAGGGTGCTACATATCTTAACTCTTAAATTCATATCTTTCTAAAACTGGTGATAAAGTTAGGTAGTCGGCCACTTAGACCTAAGCTGAAAAGGTCATTCATTATGCCAGACTTCCAAGTGGTGTCGTAAGCTTTCTCCAAGTAAAAAATACCGCATCTATATGCTATTTCTTTATGAACACTTCTCTAACAAACGCTTCAAGTCTGACAAGTTGGTCTCGAGTGCTTCTCTGGCGTCTCATTCCACGTTGAACGTCTGATCCTGCTACTAATAAGGGACGATATTTATGGTCGGTATTGTCCTTCCAGGTCTAAGTACTGGTCGTACTGTTGCTTTTAGCCAAGCTACAGAAGTAGCCAGGTTGTCAAATTTTATTGAAAATATTAAGCAAGCATATTGAGGCCTGTATTTGGAAAGTGTTGCAAAAGTTTATAGTGGATATTATCTAGTCCTGCTTAAGTACCATAAGCTCAATCAAGGGAGTCTTGTAATTCTCTAGGTAATAGGTAAATTTAATGTATTCTTCAGCATTAGCTGATTTTAGATGGAGGAACCTTTTCTTTCTGGTTTTTCACACGACGGAAGTTCACAGAATAACCTTGTTGAGAGTTCGAGAATGTTTCGGTCGAAGTATTTTATATTTATGATATGGCTGTGACCATCAACTCAGATTGCTTCAGATGTTTTATACAGCTGTTTTCATTTTTGCCAATGATTTTTCGTATCATATTACATACTGTATGTAATCGCTTATAAGTCAGTCCCCTGATGGCGTCTCTGAAAGCATCGTCAAACCACGGATTAGTGACATATTTGGGAATATATATCTGCCCGAGCCCTTGAAGTTTGGGAGTAATGCTTCCTAAATTTACTGGAAAGTGGCCGCTATCAAAGGGCTCCTGCAATCTTTAATCAATATAATTCCATGACTTTTCCAAGACATTTTGACCAATTTCAGGAGCACCTATTACGTAAATTTACGACCTCTAATACTTACCTGACATGTAAATTTAACACAAAAACATATTTTACAGCTGGCATACTTCTTCCTATCGGATCGGTCATTCTCTTTTGAGCGTCAGGGGTACAATGATTTTGAATGGTGGTAAGATCCCTGGATGTAGTCTGACTGAAGTTGTTTTAGGAACGTACTCTTATCAAATCCATTATCGAAGTTGGGTAGGTTGGTAAAACGTCTGCATCGGCAAATGAAAATGCGACCGGATATAGCAAAACTATTTTCCTTTAGGGACAAAGCAGACATCATTACAAGTCTTTTGGCAAAATACCTATGTCGTAGTGATCACCCATTCAGAGGGAGTAGTGACAAGATTCATAATACAGTCATAGTGGCAGCCAAACTTGGATGCAGGACTGGCAAAATTTTCATTAAGGATGAACCAGGCATCATAAGAAGTTTATTGGTGAAAACCCCATATTGATATACCATCCATCTGGAGAGGAATAGAGATAACATTTTCCAATGTTATCTCTGCATTCAGGAGGGGTAGCGATAACAAGATTATCAAAGTCGCAAACACTGAACATCAGTTCAGCGCAATTTTCATTCTAACTGGACATCATAAGAAGTCGTCTGGTGAAACCCCCATGCAGGGTTCCAGCAATCTTTAACAAATGCAATTCCATGATTTTTCCAAAACTTTTCCAAGATCTTTTTACCAATTTCAAGAGTACCTATTACGTAAATTACGACCTCTAACACTTACCAAACATGTAAACTTAACACACAAATGTATTTTACAGCTGGCTTTGGGCATACTTCATCCTATCAGATAGGTCATTCTCTTCTGAGTGCCATGAGTAGAATGATTTTGAATGGTGATAAGATCCCTGGATGTAGTCTGACTTAAGTTTATGGGGGATCTACTCTAACAAATCCATTAACAAGTTAGGTAGATTGGTAAAACTTTTCCTTTGGCAAATGAAACTGCGACCGGACAATGCAAAACAAAACAAATTCCAGGACTTTTCCATAACTCTGAATGACTTATAAAAATTTCAAAACTTTTCTAGGCCCTTGAAATGCTATCTGTACTTTACAAACTTTTCCAGGATTTCCATGACTGGGTATTTGGTGTTCAAGTAGAAATATGATACCATGATTTTTAAGATGGTTGTCATATTGGATGTCCAATCAGTACCATTTTCATTTGGGATCAACTAGACATAATAAGATGCATTTTAGTTAAACCCCATGTTGATATGACCATCCATGCAGGAGCAGTAGTGATAGAGATTTTCAAGATGACTGCTATACTGGCCATATTGGATGCTCAAGCATCAATTTCATTTAGGACCAACTAGACCTTTGTATGAATGCATGTGAAAAGTTTCATAGTAAACCTATGTAGTTCAGGAGTAGTGAAAACAAACTTGTGCTAACTGACAGTCAGATGACAGAAAGATAGGCAACAGACCATCCCATAAATTCTTCAGGTCAAAGACCTGTAGAGGAAAATACTGCAGGACAGATTAAGCAAACAAGACTGTCTTAACACTACAACAAGAAAAAAGGCCAAGAACTTGAACAAAAATTATTGGAGCAAAGTGATTTGCCATTATGTGCATCTTTGGATGTCCATAATATTTGTTAAATTTAGTGGCAATCCATAAAAAAAACTGCGGTACTGTTGTGCTAAAACAAAAATTCCAGCTAGAACTGACAGATGAACATAAGTATTACTATACAGCCTGCCACAGTGGCGTGGGTAAAGCAGTAGGTGCAGGGCATGTGCATTTTTATGTACCTGCCTAGTTTGAGAACAATGCAGTGCATTATATAAAGTGGTAACATCTCGGACACAATTTTCAAGCATGTTAAATAAACACTGGAATAATAGTAGTTACTCATTTTTGGTACACGACACACCTTAAAAATGCATACACACTGCAAGTTCAGTGACAATAGATTAAAAAGTATTTGAATATGGCCTTAGGAGTTCTAACCAACACCGAATTGTATCAAGTTTGGAAAATAGGTCACAATGACCTAGTTTTGATGTGTGATGTACTATTATCTTAAGATATACCCAGATATACCCAAAAATAAAATCTGGTTTTCAAAATGTGATTAGAAATTGCCAAGGGAGAGGATGGATACAGGGATGCAAGGATGGCCAAACAAAGTGAATCCTGCAGCAAGCAGCTGTATTACAACATATTGTGAAGACAACTTCTAATAAGTATAAACAAAAACTGACTGAATGAAATTCAATTTATTTATTTTGTGATCTATGATACAAGATTAAATTTAAATGATACATACTTCTAATAAAATAATACAATCTACATGCAAATTTTAATAGATGTTCTTCAAGAACAATGAAGACTAAGTTTTATTCTCAATCAGGACACGGTAAGCATACCCAAAAATACACATGCAACACAAGTTTTCATGCAAAGAAATGACGCTCATTTAGAAGTTTTACTGAAGATTTTAAATTGAATTTAAAATGTACAGATTAAACAGTTCAGAACTATCAATATTAATTCATGAAAAGATACACCAGATGTTAAAAAACTACTTGAATCTACACATTTAAGTATGTGATTAACAAAAAGAACAAAAAAAATACAAATTTTCTCTAGAACAAATATTTAGCTATAATGCAGAAAAAAATCTGCAAAAGAGCAAAGATTAATCTATGCACAGATGTGCTTTTCTAATTATTTTCCAATTTCAAGAACAAACTTTTACTCATACAATTAATGGCAATTCACTAATTTATGCTTTTTCACAAAAGAGCACATATATGGGGGTACTGAACAAGACACCCCAATTTTCAAGATAAAGGTCCAAGATTATCACTTTAAGACAATTGCACAAGCTTAGTTCAATTCTCAACAATGCCCTGAATGAGGTACTGCTATATCAATATTAACTTTAAGAAGAGAAGTCATTTTACATATATGACAAATCTCCACAATTGTTTTACTGAGATAAAATACTGTACTGACTACACAAGCAATTTTAACATCACTGCTTTACAATTAAGTGCAATTTCGAAAATCTGACCATTCTTTAAGGTATCCTACTAACCTGAAGAATAAATATGCAAACACCACTACATAAAATATAAAGAAAAACTTGGCAATAGTCCCCATTCTCTGATGGTGTTACTTTTGTCATTTGCAGTACACACACTTGAGTATACAACAAAACGGATTAAAAACCCTC
This sequence comes from Megalonaias nervosa, assembly GCA_016617855.1. NCBI lineage: Eukaryota > Metazoa > Mollusca > Bivalvia > Unionida > Unionidae > Megalonaias > Megalonaias nervosa. The sequence continues at coordinate 7,947 of JAECUM010019601.1, forward strand.
CTCCTAAGTCTTTCGAGTCTATGCAGGAATACATGATGTAATCTAAAGTTTATAAATAAATAAGTTTCTACCCAAGTAAGAAAATAAGAGAGTTTTATTTTTCCTCATTTTATATGCATGCATCACCAATCAAATCAATTCATTATGATTCTAATTTACAGCAATGTAAAACTTAATACCAATGCAAGACCTTAGAGATGTAACATTATTGAAGTTTGTACAGACAAAATACCTAACAGTTGATGATAAGTTCTGTAGCATCTATATATAAGAAAATACCATCATCACTTATCCAAGTATTTTCTTTTACATACATGTACCTGTCAATCTTTAAAACTTCACAAACAAGTCTTGACCAGGCTGGAATAAAATATCTAAAATACCTGCTTGAATATGAATGGAACTTCTCTTTTTCTTCCATAAGAAAACAAGATGTTCTATGATAATTTGCTAACATTACTTAAAAGTGGAATGCCTGATATCAAGCCTAGTTTTAATTCAATTTTTTTTTCTTCTTTTTTTTTTACTTGTAAACAAAAATACATGTTAAAAAGAGCTTAGAATGTAAAAGATGCCAAGACTTTGTTACAAAAGTGAGCCTGGTGGCCTATATGTTCAAAATGAAGACTGTTCCCTAACAGGAAGTTGGTATGGCAAGTACAGGGAGAGAACAGATCTCTGGTTAATTACAAAGTAAGAGAAGAAAGTGATGTGAAAGTAAATGACCAAAAGCAAGGGAGATAACTAATTTGATTTTAGTTTGGTGCTTTATGGCAGAAAAATATAAGTAGGTTATTTAGTGCCAAAGTGACTGGAATCAAGTACCCTGCCCAAGGACACACCATGGTAACTAATGCAGGCTGGTCCAATGGTAGGATTCGAACCTGCACACTTTCATTCATCTGGCATGCTAACCAGTGAGCCACTGCAGCTCCTTAACTGATATGATTAATGACCAAACACAATGGTGAGAACAGATTTGATGATAAATGAACAAATAGGAAGAAATTTAATGGTAAATGACTAAAACAGTAAATGATCAAAATAAAAGGAGAGAACAAACCTGGCAGTAAATGGTCAAATGAACAAGGATGAATGCAACCTAATTTCAACCTAATTTTTTTAAAAGTTAATGTAAATTGGCTTTGCTGAAAGAAAGACAGAAAGGACCATTTGCCAGTAGCATTTTATTCACTAACTGGATGAAAGATTAGCACCACTTTCATTTAGGACTAACCAGACATCATAAAATGTCTATCAATGAAAATCCTATGTTAATATGACCTTAGTTACATAAAAATTTTCACAATGGCCATCATAGCAATCAAGTTAGATATAATATCAATACCATTTTCATTTATAATCAATTATGTAAGTAGTCTTTTAGTGAAAGCCTCATGTTGATTTGACTGTCCATTTGGAAAAGGTAGTGTTATAATGATATCTAACACTGTAGTCATATTTGCATAAATTTCATTGGGGACCAACCAGACACGATGTGAAGTCTGGTGGTGAAAACTCCAAGTCAACATGACCATCCATCCAGGAGGCATCGTGACAAGGTTTTCAAGATGGCCATATTGACTGTCATATCTGCACCATTTTGCATTTACATCCAAATAGACAGAACTTAAAAATCTCCAGTTGAAAACAACATGTCAAAATAACCATTTGTTCCAAAGTAGCAATAAAACCATTTAAAATGGTTTCTATATTGACCATATTGAATATTTTGAATGGCACCATTTTCATTTGGAACCTGCTAAACCTTAGGATGAATGTGTGATCAAGTTTCATGGTAATCCTTCAAGAAGTCAAGGACAAAAAGTTATAACAAACCTGTGCTAATGGACAGATGGATGACAGATGGGACATCCAATAAATGGACAACAGGCCATTCCATAAACTCTACAGGTCCATGTCCAGCTGTATAAAAATTTGTATGTTATTTTTTCAATGACATAAAAATAAACCATTATGTGGCTAACTACGCAGCATCACCTAAAGACAGCATTTTTCAAATCCATACATAAAAGAGAGGTTTAATGTAGATGCTGTTCTAGAGAATTTCTCAGCGACATCCAAATAATGGGTTCACAATTCAGTCATGACACAAAATTTGTCTTCTTATCATGAACAAGACAGCAACAAATGGAAACATAGATTATCAAGTCTTTTCAAAGCTTTAATCCATTACCCAACAGATAGTCCGAGTTCTCTGTATGTCTCTCACAAATGTGAATCTATACCTTTTATCTTTTCTTAGATGTGAAGGAAAATAGCAAAGACTACAAGTTACTAGATAGGGGCAATTCCATTTTCACCATGTTTTTTTTTCTTTTCAATCCAGTCATTAAATGGAAAAGTTTAATCTCAAAGACTAAATGAAAACACCTGTAACTGCAAAACTGTGAAAACGGAATGTGCAGCTCAATATCCAAATATTCCAATTTTCTCAAGACAAAAAATGACACATTTAGTGAGTCAGGAATGCAGAACTGAAAAACTAGAAATATTCAATTGGAAAGTTGTATTAATATACCCCAAACTTGGTTCTTGCATGCATACAGAAGACCTGTCAGTAAGGGTTCTAAGATAATCCCACCCACCCCAAAGAAGAAAAATGGAATAACCAAAAATGGTTATAAAACCTTTGATAAGTGGATTACTAGAATTTACTATAACCTGCATTCTAAAATTTGTAAGAAAAACATCTGGAGCTTGATTTTTGTATCTTCATGTTTTACTTTTTCTGAGATTTTATTTGTAAAGATAAATACATTGCTGCAATTACATTATGTTCAAAAATGTTTTTGAAGCAAGGCAAATGCTTGTTCTTTACGATATCAAGCTTCATAATAGATATTAATCAAAAATGATTTTGTCATACATTTCTTGGGACTCTGAGAAGGGCTTGGAAAAGGAATAAATAATGATCCCTTCACTCTTGTCAGATATACTAAACAAAATGATGCATTAATCAGTTTACAATATCAAAAGTTATCGAAAGTTATCAGCTTCAAGACATAACCTGTAAATGATCAAAGAAATGTGCAATGAGCTTAACTGCACATATATAAGTATGTAGGTTTAGTAAGAACATTGTCTCTATTAACTGATTCCAATGTACCCACCCGTATCTCTAGAGGCATGCATTGTACTTCTCTAAGGGCTGTTCCAGTAAAATATACATGGGACCCAGGGAAGGCACTTTTAATATAGAATAATCGCCCATAGACGCATTAGAATTTTGTATTGTTTTCAGATGAACTCTTTGGGTAATCTGAGTACCCTAGCATATATTTATAAAAAAGTGCCTTCTCTGGGTACCATGCATGTTTAAATCGAACAACATTGATTAAAAAAGATGAGAATTTAGTTAAGAAACAGATTTCGATGATTCACAAATATACAAGTTAAAATGAATTAATTCAAAATATATCATGACTTTCTCATAAACAAAAGCTCTAATATCTAAATTAAAACAAGTCTTTCCGCTCATTATTTTTATTTCAGTTGTTCAAACGTACACATATTAGTATTATTCATTTATACTGAAAACCCTATGATGATAAAAAAAAACCAACTACTTCCTTAAACTTATAAACCTGAAATCTATAAGCAGCTTTTGGTCTGATATGTGCCTTCCATTTCCATTCATCTCTGTATTTGTTAAGGGATTGTAATAGCTGATTATAAATATGCAAGAGTTGCTGTCCTTGAATATTTAGTAGTGAAGGTTGGTCAGTGTTTACAGGAGAACACACTTCTTTTTCCTTGGTGGCTCTGGGGGTTCTAAGGCAGCAAGGATTGCTTCATCAAATACATTCTTAAGTCCTTTCTGCAAGATGAGGCAGAGAATGATTACCGCATTTAAAACACTGACAGCATAGATAATTTAACAATCATGTACTATAAGTTTACATCATTTAAAACTTGACAACATTCTCATTCAAGAATGGCCATAATGTTAGCAAGACTGGAATAATCACCTGTCAAAACAAGCTGAAAATGTTCCTGGGCAGTCAAAATTTCATGTTACTTGCAACAAGCTCAGCTATAGTGCAAGTCATACATGAGGACATTCAGTAACAACTATTCAGGAATTGATATCACTTTTTAGAATTTGATTACACATGCCATTAAATGGTGATTATTAACTTTCTTCTGATCTTCATACATCCATATTTCTTGGAAGTTCATAATATGCATATACTGAGAAATATATATAGAACAAAAAATATGTTAAAAGTACATGGACAATTCTGGATGAAGGCAACCTAAACATTTGCTCCAATACAAACCATATTAAATGTCACACATTGTGATGTCATTTTTAAAGCTGCTCGCATTGAACAAAACATTGTACTACCCTATTATTTGTTTGATTAAACTCGATGACTTCTTTTCTTGATACAGTACAGTACCTGGTCACCATTGTAAAAATTCAGACATATCAATAATTTTCATCTGGAGGCTTTTTGATATGAGCTAAGGTGCAGAGCTTTCAACAATCAGGAATGAATTGACTTTGGTTAAACCATATTAGTAATAAATTTTAGAGTAACAATTAATATTTAATTTAAGAGTATATGCACATACATGACCACATTGACATACACTTTATATCATATATAAAATATGTTGTTGTTGTTGTTGTTGTTGTAGGGTTTAACAACACCTTTCAGCACAAGATAGGCTATACATGGTGGCCAGTATAACTGGTGGAGGAAGAACCCTGGAAAACCCCGGGAAGAACCACTGACCCATGAAAAACTACTGGCAAGCTTTCTCATGTACCCATATTAGCCGAGCCTGAGACTCGAACTATAAAATATCTAGGTAGAAGCTGTGTTTTGTGTGTAATCTGATGCATGAGGTTATGAACAACAGGCCTTAATAATAATCTATATTCATTTAATCTAATTTATCTTTTGTGACCATAAGAGTCATCATTATGCTTTTATACTACCAAAATAAGTCCAAAATAAGAAATGTTATAATGCCTTTTGATAACAATGCAGCTTTAACGACTGAACATACAGTAACTTCTTTTATTGAGTCTGCCTTTTATTTGATTAAAACAATTTAACATGGGCCTTAATTTAAGGGCTAGACAGACTGACATCGATGGATGGACATTTGCATAGACAATGTGATAGCAATGTAGAGTTTCATCAAGGCAAAATGTCAATTTTTAAAATTAAATTAAGTTTCACCTAGAATACTTAACTAATCACATTAATGTTAGGCATATAAGCCCTACTCCTTCCCAAATGCAGCCCTCCCAAATACAAAAATTTGCCCATCTGTCTATAATATATAAAGGGCAATAACTTGCCCATTACCTCCCATTGCCACCTACAGGTTGCGCCAATTTAAAGCTGACCGGAACATTGTCTAAGGGATGCTCGCATTGGTGGGAGAATGGGAGGGTATTAAAGTAATGTGATCGGGCAAGTACTCGAGGAGAAACATAATTTGCTAAAAAGTTTGCTCATCTCTTTCAAATATGTTCCCCAATCACATTAACCTTAAGAGAAAAGGTAATAGGGGGAGTTGAGCATCCAACCTACACTCCCTCTAACCTCAGTAGAAAGAACATTAGATTCCCCATATGAAGGTTAACCTACACTCCTAATTGTGAGCGGCACAACTGGAGGAGACATGGATTACATCTGGAAAGAATAAATTAGATTGTCTTAACACATACAATGTGGCAAATCCAGCGAAAGCTGCACTGGGTGTTCACCTCGAAGTTGTGCTAATGTCAACTAAGACTGGTGGCCTATTATGCAAATGAGACTGGGCCTACTAGATCGAGAGTGTGTTATTGTGGAGCCACATCTTGAAGACAAATACTCAAGAAGGTTGACTGTGCATGCCAACCAACTGCCTCGGCAATATCTCTGATAGAAACATTATGGTCAAAGGCAATGCTTGTAGATATTGCTCTTATTTCGTGAACAGAGATCTTCATGACAAAGCTCTCTTCTGGCAGTAAGTTAGCAAAGGACATATGTATTACCCACTTCAGCCACAATAATAGGGCTTGAGGGGTTATGTCCCCTTTCCCACATTTAACTGAGAGAAAAAGGCATCTTTGAGCCCCACAAATTGGCTCAGTTCCCTTCATGTAAACTTTATGTCCAAGTACCAGGTCCTGCTTGAAAGCCTCTTGGGATGTGTTGATACAGGAGATAGGACATATGATGACTTTTTGATTGCCCACTAATGGCAACCAGTTCTTGGTGAAAAAGTTGATGAGAACTAATAAACTCTGTTGTTTCTTGTTGCACCAAAATGATGCACTTGTAACTCTATGACAGTGTGGGTGAGGGAGAAGTCTCAGCTTCCTCCAGTTTCCAGAAGTAACAGTAGCAGTCTGCAACATTCGCCATTTCCTTGTTGAATGATGGGGCCCAATGGCATCCCCTACCAAAAATGACCAGACTCTGTATTAGGATTGATATTCAATACATCAGTACTCTCAGACTTTGATTTTCCACATCATTCCTTTTCTAGGAACTTTGCCTTAGTGCTGTCAACCACATAGTATCTGACCATGCTGCATGTAGATAATGATGTACACTTCACACAGGCGATGCATGGATCATTGGATCATGTGAATCCTCGGTGGCCTTGAATTTTTGCACTTTGTCATCATTGTCATGTTATGTACAATAAGATGTATTAAGTCTGAAAATAATGTAATCCTCAGTAGACAGATGAATATAGCACAAAATCCAACTGGTTTTCGGGAGGTGAAGTGAATTACATCTGTCCAGTTCACAAATAAAGCTTTGAACAATCGCCACCTGTAGGCGGCAATGGGAGGTATTGAGTAAGAGTTATTGCCCTTTGTCCATATATTATAAACAGAATGACAAAATTTTGTCTTTCAGAGAGCTGGATTCAGGAGGCAGCCGGGATTAAATTCCTAACCTTAATGTAACTGCGGCACATATTCAAAGGAGAAATAATATATTTTAAATGCCTATTCTCAATCTGCAAATGACCTCAACATGCAGGATGCTATTGTGAACTGCTCTAAATTAATAGTGTTCTAGCAATAATCTGAAAAGGGCAGGACACCATTCCCCTACAAAGGGCACACAGTAAATGATGCATCAATACATTACATACCCAACCATAAAACTTTATCAACTTAACCGTAAGTGCTATAGCTGCTTTAAGTTAACTTTACAAAATCTGACTACTAAAAATAATTGCCAACATTTATTTACACTGGATGCTGCTGGATATAAGAGATAATCAAAAAATTTATCACAAGTAAGCAACAATTAACATCCTTTCCACAAGCTGAATAATTTCTATAACTCGATTACTCCAAAGACACGAGTACGTTTTAATTGTGCAGTCTAAAGAGATATCTTCAGGACTGAATCTCTCACTACTTTATCAGTTCCATCAATCCAGCTGACAGCCGATCTCAAATACTAGCACCAGCTTTGATAAAATTGTAATCCTAAATGCACATTATTACCGAATGACTCGTCTAACAGGAAAAGCCTCTTAATTCCAGTCTCAATAAATAATGCCATAAGCAAATATTACTTTCACTTAAGTTTGGAAAGTCTTGAACTTATCATGCTATACTGGAACATACTAAAAGTGAATTGGACTATACACTGAGAAACATTAGAGAGACAAGAGCCACAGTTCTGGAAATATATAAGACATTCATCTTACAAAGAAAATCTAAGACCAGAAACAGAGATGCAGCACACAGTCTTGGCACCTGGAGAGCCATGACCCTCTTTACCTGCCAAGCTGGAACACAAGTGAAAAACAGTTATATGAATTTGTCATATTATTCATTTGGCCTAAATGGAAACACACAATGATGTTCATCCCTGATCTCAAAAGCTATTTTAAGAATAGACACCCACCCACTTTTCTCTCACACTTTTATCACCAAACCTGTGTAAGTGCTGAGCATTCCACATATTTTACAGCGCGTAACTCCTTAGCTAATTTCTCTCCTTGCTCCGATGTGATTGGTCGCTGTTTATTCTTAGCTAATTTCTCAATGGTACCAGCATCATCCCTCAGATCCACCTGTGTACCCACTATTAGAAAAGGTGTCTTCTGACAATGATGTGTGATTTCAGGCACCCACTGAAAAAGATGTATCAATCACTACAATTCTCTTTATTTGATAACACCTACCATGTACAACAAGTATTTAAAAATTCTGAAGCTATAATTCATATACCTCCATTTATGCAGTCACGAAATGATAATGATAATAATAATATAATAACAAGAGAACCAAGTGTGTGGTGTCACTGATCTGGCATACATTTGTCTACAAGGTAAATGTACTAATAAGGCTTGTGCCTTGAGCTGAAAGACGCCCATGGTAGAAATTGGTGGTATCCTGACATGTTGTTTAACTATGTTTCTGCTTTGAACAATTTCAGCTGAACCTTAAAATGCATTCATATTTTATTTATGAATATGAAAGTTGTCGAAAGTATGACTTTACCTATCAAAATGTGATCTCATATGTACCGATAATGGCAGTTTTGAGGATAAAGTTGTTGACAAAAAAAATATATAACAAATAGTCTTACCCTATGAAGTTAAGTATTTATTGTAGGCTTTCCACCCCGTTGATATGGAAGCCAGCCTATAAATAACTTTGACAGCACATGTTCTAAGAGACTCTCAAACCAAGTTTGATTACAACATGTGTAATCCATCATCTGAAAAAAGGTTTACTACCTTGTTGCTAAAGAAACCAGCAACCCTGAACATGTCATAAGGAATATTTCTACCAAGTCTGATCAAAACTGGCTCAGCAGTTCTCCAGAAGCTGTTGAAAATAGGTTTTCCATACAATCATTATGGAAGCCAAACAATCACTAAAGAAGCAATGTTTGTCACAATTCTGACAGCGTATGTCCTAACAAACATCCCCCGCCCCAGAAAAACCTGACCTAAATTGAATGGACTATTAGAGAGAAGAAAATATTTTTTCACTAAGATGCTATGGAAGTCATTGTTGTTTTTAAAGCATATAAAAAAAACTCTTTTATGAAAAAATAATTATATGTCCATAAAAATCCAATTCTGCTCTAGTCCTTTTCTACAGATAACAGCAAAAAGAGGGGTCCTAACTGTATAGATTATGATAACTTATCATGAACTACACTGCTTGAAAACATCCCACACATGCCTACTAGTATGGAATTCTCTAGGTAACAGTAATCTATTTGCAGCACTGTACTTTGGGTTTGGCTTTTGTAAAGCAAAGATTATACAACAATAGACCTACAAGGTAATGACTCAATACAAGCCCTTCAAAAACTTTAGTCAAGTTACGTGGATTAGAACTAAAGTTATTAAGCAAATGCTATTTTTCATTTTTCAGTCACAGTGACTTTGACTTTTGAGCACAAAATCAATAAGCTTCTTACATCCCCAAACTTGGGTGAAGGTAACAAATCAACTTGCCAAGGCAGCACAGCCAAATACAAAATATTTTACTTGCACAGAATAAACTTGTACTCACCCTGTTTTTATATAAATATAAAAGTTGCTCCTAATGACCTAAATTCAATCATGGTAAAGATAATTTTCCAGAACTTATTCTATAACCTTTCTAACACCAACTGTATGCAATTACAAATTGAAACCAGTCTGTTCTCAATCTGGTATTAATACTGAAGAAAGTCAGCCAGCACTTGTATGAGCATATGTGATCAACAGGAGACAGACTGCCAGTATAAAGTATGGGATTTCAATCAAATGAAAAAAAATGGTTAGCCATGAATCAGCAACGTACTCATTACTGCTGGAAAATTTCACTTGCCCTATTTGAGAAATAAAATTGTTTTGTGCTGATACCATTTTTCAGCTGCAGTAACCATGAACTGTGACCACTTGACATACTCATAGGACAGACCCCAAAAATTTTGATAGTTTCTATCCATGGTAATATGACACCACAGCTGAATGGCCCTCTGCTATCAACATCCCAAGCCCATGACTGTGTGAGCCTAACTAGTTCTTCCAGGCTGGTGTAAACTACTGTATGTACCTGGTTATTAATTCACATAATGACCAAACATGCAATTGATGCAGGTGTTTGTGACAATATAATGTGTGTCATTTTATATGCATTTCAGTACACTATAAAGGCTTATTAATTCATGTTTTATCCCCAGCCACATATGAACATTTTAAATGGTTTTATGAATAGTCCATATACATGTTGTTACGTCCCCACATTGCAATTTGTTGGCCTCAAAGAATGATGTGCCTCCATTTTTTTAAAATTTCAATGCATGTGCATTTTAAAGCAAAAAAGTCACATAATTTTAGAAATTCTAAGATGATAAACAGATGAACTTATGAAAAACACATTTGCTGTGCACCATTTTTACATATGACTTTCTTATACTGGAACACTTTTGTACCAGATATGTTTAACTGATATTGCAGACTGAACTGAAAATTTAAAAAATCCAATTAACAAACTTGATATTTATTTTCCTATTGATGATTTGTAAATTAAAAAAAATTGTCAAAATTTACATAAAGAGTAAATTGTGTACATACTGAAATCTAAATCACACTCCAATTAGACTCATTACACACACACACACACACACACACACACACACACACACACACACACACACATACATATATATTTGAGAAGTGAAAATGAAGTTTATCTTAGCCAAGGAATGAGGTCATACATTATATGAGATTTTCAATATCACCTTCCATTATATGTGACTTTTACTGCATATATGTGACATTTACCCCCTAATCACACACACACACACACACACACACACACACACACACACAGCCACTTGTCACTTGAAATTTGGCCATTGTTGTATTCTTATTGGGTATTATGCACACTTTGGTTAAATAGACACATAGACTTTTGCTTTGGTACCATTTCAAGGAAAGTCAGTGCCCTTTTGAAATTTTGGAACCCACATTGCCTTTCAACTTCTGACCTGATCCGTCCCCGATTTGTGTTGCAATACCTTTGAGACAAGGCACAAATTGAGGGTCAAACCGTGTGATATGCCTGTGCATGTTCTTTCCATGGTACCTGGAATCAGCAGAGAGAGAGAGAGAGAGAGAGAGAGAGAGAATGCATAGGAGAGTACCAGTTTGTTTCTTCAAGTTTTCTAAGTGGTAACGCTGACAAAATTTCAGAAAACTTCTATTAGTTACCCATCGATTCTAGCGATCAGTTACCCGGGTAACCGACAATGAGAAATTGTATTACATGTGTACAAACCTGAAATTTAGTCCGCATTTTTTTATTCACACAGTATCTTATAAATATTACTATCTAATGTCATCTGGTACAAAGTCCAAGAATTCATCCTCATTGTCTGATAAAGTTCTGGAATCCTCCATCGTTTTCCAGTAAATCTTCGTGGTGTAGTCATAATAAATATCATCTGACTCCCTTTGCGTGGCCTCACTGTCATAAGCAGAAGCATATTTAAAGTCTGAGCCTGAGCTTTGTTAAGTAACACTTTGATCATGCAATTTGTAAAATCTATTAAAGGTTGCAAATGAACATGTCATTTGTGCGGCAAGATGAAATAACCACCCCCTGTTACTTGCCACTGCACCACAGTCGAGGCTCAATCAAAGAGTTCTTATGTGGAAAACAAGCTATAGGATTAAGGTCAATTATTTACAGGAAAAGACACACCTCTGCTTGGCACTGTAAAAGTATGTGTACTTAAGGCTCAATCACAAGGATTGTCAAAAACATGAGTGCTGCCTTTACCAGCACTGGCAGAAAACTTGTATACCGTTACGATAAACGATAAATCTGGAGAACTCCGACCCAACTTAGTAAAGATGCCAATTGGTATCCGGGTACTCGTGGACCCACCTATTGATAATAACCTAGGTTATAAAATGTGCCACAGGGTACCCGTTTATCAGATGGTTTCTTCATGAACTGAGAAGAGCTCGTTTCACACTAGCTGATTTTTTTGGTGGATGATTTTGCTCCATCTGGCTTAAAGATTGACTGGCAAGTATTAATTGAAGACAGTCCACAATCGTTGTCATCTTCTTCACTGTCCTTTTTCTTTTCTCCTCGCTCTTCTCTTTCATGCTCTTGCATGATGTAGTTTTTGATGTGCCATAAAACCTTTTGATCATTTTATTCTATTAACGAGATGCTTGGGTCCGTTTATCAATTTAGTGTTAGGACAATCACTAAGTGTCATACTCAACGGACCCTCTCTTGCTGCATATCTGTGAATCATGAATTTTCCTGTCTCTTCTGTGGTTGACTCTAACATCTCTTGCTGCACTTCTGGATTCTCCTTGTAATACACATTTCTTAGAATGGGGTCAAAACTTAATGACATTCCTTTTCTTTGATGTACAAGACCAAATGTTTTTTCAATATGGTCCAAGTCATTATCACAGTTTTTTTTCTTCCCCATATACCTTTATGATATTCAGATGCTATTTCTTCATCTTTTGTTTAATCTTCAAAGACTGGATTAGTGTATGCACTTGTCTCTGCTCGTCTACTGTGGCCATCTTTATCTTTACATTGCTTAGTGTGGCCCCCCAGTCAAATACATTTCTTTGCGTCTCTGATCAATCTATCGAGCATTGTCTAATCCAAAGCTGACAATACTACCATTGTGGGAGGTACTGAATATAGCATGTTTCATTTGTCTGTGAAAGTGACTTGATTTGTAATGTTCTATCAAAAGCCGTGAGCAAAACCCAGCATAACTCGAAGTTCCATTGAAGAATGAGAATGGAAGTGAAGACTTCACACTGGCCAGAAGTAAATTGTATCCATATTTTTCCTCCTAGTCTTTCAGCAACGGCGATGGCTTCAATTTCGTCACAATGCCTCATTATATCAATATGCAGGGAAATGTTTAATTCTCAGTGGATGTTTTCTTAATTAATTATTTCAACATTTGTCCCCAGCTCACTTCAAGCCGGCTGACAGATAACTCCTGTTCACACAAATTTTTTTCTCAGCTCCTCTGCATATGAATGTGAAGGACAGTAATGACGTAAGTCTTGTTCAGATGTATTTCAGGCCCCATGTGGCTTGCTGATGAAAACGTTCAAAAGCACACTCTTCATCTGAGGTCATCTTTAGGAGCACCCATTCTAGATATTGTTTCAGTTGTGGTACTTCTTGCATGCACAATCTTCTTTTTCTTCACACTGTGGAAGATGCCATGTTAATGCATCATTTGAATCCTTTGGAATGCCTTTGATTGTGATGGGCAGGGAGCATAGCTGATTTATTCTCTTTTCACCAGGTTGTGGGTCTGTTTTCATGGTGAGCTGGACAAGACTGTCCATGAAAAATACAAGATGGCAGACTCTGAGACAAACCAAATGTTCAGAAGATAAGACGTCACTTGCTTTTACACAGTATAATGGATATAGTTTCAGATATGTTTTAAAGTGACAAAGTTCTGGAACTGCTGCTTTCTTGAGACGTCTGTCTCCATTTCGAAGACTTTGGTTTACATTGGCAGCTGATGTGATGAGAAAACCCCAGATGTGATGCTATAGGAGTTGATGAACAACTCATCTGTGATATCTTGTATGAGACCACTGTAATTTCTATTAAGTACTTGAATGACGAATCAAAATATCTATATAAAGAGGTCAGTTTCGATGTGTAAAAATCATCTGATGATCGACACCTGAGGCTGCCTCTGTTCAGTAGTGTTTGTTCTAATAAACACTGGAATTTTAAAGGAACGTGCGAGCACCATTCTCTCATTATTTTAAAGTGGTTCACATCTAAGGGGTCTGCAAGCCAATGTTTCTCTTCTTTAAAACACTGAAAGCAAAAGGAGTCCAGAATTCTGCATTCCTCTTGGAGATCATGGGCATCCAGACAAGATGAAAGGACATGTAATGGGATCGGAGTTTTCCAGATTTCACATGACTTCTTGAAAGAAAATGCTCATCTGGCAGAAGGCAACATTTGGGAAAGAAGAGTATGACAAGCAAATATACATTGTGTCTTTTCTTCAAAGAGGCATGAACTGTCAGAGAGATATCATTATATGTTCAACATTAATTTGCAATTCCTGTAATTCAATACCAACGTGTATTCCTGCGTTATGTACACACATGGTTGTGCACTGAAAACATATGATATTTTGAAGCTGAAGAGCAGGTATGTCTGTACAAGCATTTTCTGTGTTGGTTTCTATTTTCTCATGTCAATGGATACTTTCCAGATGGATAGTAATTCTGTTTATTGCAGCAGCAGCAGACATCCGAGTAACATTCCACTGACAGACCTTCAAGCACAACTGAGTTCTTTACCCGTTTCTGCCAACTCGTTACATAATCAAAGATTCCCATTTATTTTCCTGCTCATCTTCATAGTCTGACACTTCTTTCTTACAAAAGGTAATATAGTGCCACTCAAACAGTTGAATTTTATTCCTTTTGCTGTCGTGGAACTGTGTTTTATAATCAATAATTAAAGATGGAATCTTCCGCCCCTCAGGTTGTAGCTTTTTAATTGTTTCTTCATACAGACCCCAACTTAAAATTTCAACAGATGTTAGTTGTTGATAAAGGTTCCATGTTGATCTGTTCGGTTTGTTTGAAGATTAGACTGTTGGTTGTTCATCATATACCACTTTGCAAACCTGAAAGTCATCACAGTGATGAAACATATATCAAAAGAAATATGACAACGAAACCATTTTTTTTTTCCTTCTCTCTGGATTAACCTAGTATCATGTCTCTGTAATTCTTGTAAAATATTTTCTTTCTTCACAATTTGTTTCCTGTCATGAATTGAATGGTTAGATTTAAGGAATTTTACAAGATCATCTATGGCTATGAATGTTCCATCTTTGATTTTATTGAAAGACAGAGACTCCATTGATGGCATACAGATGGAAACCTGTTGAAGAATGAAATTATTGAACTATCTGATGTCAATAATTCAAACAAAATATTTGCTTAAAATATAAAGTTAGAATTTTGGTACTAGATTTTATATATTGGAAGATAAAAGACTACAATTATGACTGATCAAGGAGATGAGAGATGAACAGAAATATAAACTACAAACACATATGGCCATTATATCAATTGCTTCAACTTGTTGCCTGAATGCTATTTACACATGGCTGGCATCAGTTATGATCAACTGTATGACTATCAAGCTTTTATAAACTCCATGTTCATTTACAAACATATATGCTAATTACCATAGTCTCTATCTATGTTACTTCTAATATACATTAAGCAATATAGTACTACTATCTAATGATGACACACTTCTAATATACCTACATAGACAATATCATGCCTTAAGTACTTCTTACTGCAATTAGACAAATAAATGACCAACATGAGAATTACAGCGACATGAACTCTGGGTTTATTAATTTGTGGATTTTGGAGACAGCACTGTTATTGCACTTAACTCATTGTTATTGAACTGTTATTGAACTTAAACTGAATTAATACTGTAAAAAGCAAAAGATTAATGTGATATAAAGCTATTACATTTCTACAATTATATATATATATATATATATATATATATATATATATATATATATATATATATATCAATCTGAAGCTCACAATAGAAGGTGTATGTATGTGATACACAGAGTTAATGATATTACAAAATACTGAATACAAATAATATAAAATTCTTACCATTTCTTCCTCTTGGAATTCTTGATTATATCACATCCTCCATGTCTTCAATTAAAAAACTGTAAGTATTCTTGTAAAAAGTAACAAAACTATTCAGACAGCAACTGTCAGCTAATCTTATTTTGGTACAAAATATAGACCTTCAATCTATTATGCCCAATACAATATAGAAATACCATATTTAAAGCTTGTTTTCAAACACAGGGAACTGAGATAGGGGCATTATAACTGGGCAGTTAGGTGAGAGTCTAAAAGCAATTATATTTGATGTGAGTGAAATTCACACTTGCTGATAACAAGGTGATAACAGATAAAGCAAACACTGGCAGGCCAGCACCAGAATCTAGAGATATTCAGACCTGGGGCCTGTCTTAGGAGTAGACAGCAAAATCAACAGGCTTGTACAAGCCATCCATAAAGTGTATGTGTGTATGTGTACATATGAATGTATGTTATGTATCCATGCATGCATGTATGTATGAATGTATTTAATGAAACATCACCACAATCCTGGCTACCATCATGAATACCAGTCTTTCAACACATAAAAGATGTAATACCATTATTTATTTACAAAAATAACTTTTCATGCTTTATAGAAGTTGGGACAGAAGACCATAGCAATTTTTGAAGGTTGAGTTCTGGACTAAACAGTTGTCTTGGGACTATTCCCATTATGGAACATACAAGATCCTTATAAATTAATTTGACATAAATCATTCAGGAGATCAATAAAGATATTTAATTCTTAATGTTTTTTAGTTCTTTTCCAAATATGTATAATTTTGTTGCACAACAACAACCATGTAGCAATACCACAATGCTGTTGGGACCCAACTCAACAAGGACTTCTCCCTTTCTTGCACTATACAATACCCTAAAAAATACTATCGTATTTATATTAAAACAAAATTGGAGAGTTGTTGCAATTTGAAAATCAGCTTGCTTGGTTCATATTATCTTGCAATACTGAAATCATATTCTAGCTTGCACATGAAAATTGGTACCCAATGAATTTGAATTGATTCACAGTATTCCAAAACACTGTTGGATATCATGGGTCCAATAATGCTCAAAACGCCACCCAAACATGCAGCAAAAGCCATTATTGCATGCATGAAATATAGGTCACATTGGCAATTATTTTGGTCAGAGTGGAGCTGCAGACCTGACAACCCTAGTCAAAATGTTTTCATCAGTTCAACCACTTTTCAGTAAGATGCAAGGAAAAGTCATATACTGCTATTGTCAACATCAAATCATGCATTTAAAAAGTTCAGAAGTGTGATCTGAGACCAATGCAGCCAAGACATATATTATGTTCAAGTAAAAATGTTAGTAAAGTACAATGGACCTTAATTACCTCCTGTACAGTTCCGAAACTAGTTCCTAACCCCATGGAGCTCAAAGGCTTCTTTCTAGATATCTCAACCTGACACGATCTTTAAGTTCTTTTAGTCATTTTCAAGTGACAAATGACAACCTCTCTGGCACCAGACAAACTCAAATCAACACATGTTATCAAATAGTGTAATTGTTGCCTTTCCTCATTTTTCCTCCCAGAAGAATCTGATTAAATTCTTATCTAGACTTCTATCCTGTTTAAATTCTTCAAGAGGCTTGCTGTCCATCTTGAGCTGAAAGTATTTTTGTTCATTTTATGCCTTTTACAGACAATGCTATAAGCAGGTGATTTGCATGATAAATATAGGCATTTTAAAGGATGAGGAGGTATTACTGCAAAAGTCAGACTGATTAACCTTACCTATTCCACTGAATCTAATACACCTCTCCCTCAATAAATCGTGCACAATGGGGTCCAAAAACATAGACAACACTATAATTGTGGACATCAATTACCAAGGGACCTCCAAAAACAAAGTAATTTATGCCATCCCAGCTGGGGGAAGGGGGTAACAGGGCTGTTTAAAAACTGAATACTCTTTTTATAATTGTGTTGGGAATAATTGTCAATAAAGTGCCTTTTTAATAAAGATGTTTGCTTTTCTGCATAAAATACCTTTATTTTCAAGATGCCCAACCTCTGAAAGATTGTTGAAATTATTCCAGCTGGATTCAATGACCATCACATGTATCGAAAAACATGGGGCATTATGTCACTGTTGTTTATTGATGATGATTCACAACCAAATAAGATTCCTTTTAATCAAAAATTTCCTGAAACTGTCAACCTCAAAACTCGCTTTTTAACTGTTCTATTACAGGGTTCATACAGATCTGGACAGCTGAAATTCAATGACATTTCAACGACCAGAGTCCAGTTTTCAATGACTACTCACAGTATCAAGTGTTCTGCTTCAGTTACTAATTTAAATACAAGAAACATATACAAAAACAGTACAGAAATAAATAAATGTAATATGAAAGGGAAATGATATTTAAAACTAAAGTCTATGTCAACCAGATGTTAACCATTGTCCTTTAGCTTCTATCCTTTCTTCTAAAGCTGCAACTCCAGTACTTTCACTTCAGAGATACTGCCAGGATTTTATCTAATGGGCAGGGGGTACCCACTTGTTATGAAAATAAGGGGCGAGTAGTAAAAAAAGAAGGAAGAGGACAAAATGGCCATAGTTTACAATATACCTAACACTTCAATATCCATCTATCTTTCTACCAGCAACACTCTGTTAAGAGTCCTATTTAAATCAAAATCTTTGAAATTTGTTGCATCTAGCTGTATACACATTAACCTGTTAATTTTTCTGAGCTTAATCTGTTCCTCACAAGTGTATGAATAGTTCTGATATGCCCCTGCTGATGGGGCATATAAATAACTAGCTTAGCCAGCTGGAACAAATTTGGAAACCGTTCCTTATGTTATTATGTACATATTTTTACGGCTCATTGGTAATGTCATTTGGATACTTTGGCACCAAAATAAGATTTTTCACTAACATAAGCTCTGCTTAAGTTTCACTTTCTTGAATCGATGTTCTACCGACTACTGTGCCAGATTTCCTATCTGTTCAATAATACTGTATTAGGATTTTAAGTCCATTAATGCTGTAATCTGCTTGTTCATACAGTGGTATTTTAATCAAATTAATATATTTACTTCCTAATTGTATTTTTTAATTATTAAATTTATCTGAACCTTATAAGGCTATATGTAGCTATGCTCATTAAGGTATTTTGAAAAATGAATTTTTAAGAAGGACTGTTAACTTTTTTGAATTTATCCTCATTATTTCTTTTCACTCATAAACCTTAAGATATTATGCCAAAAGCTGATTAAATTATGAAATCTTAAAAAGCATGATGTCAGAATTTTCTGGACTTTGGGAATTTGCCAATGTCAAAAATATAAGCACTTTTTATAGTACAGGGTTAGGAGCATATTTATTTCAAAATTTTCAAGGTTTTTTCAAGGGTAAAAACCATGTTTTTCAAGGTGCATTATTACATTAATTTTAAAGGATACATAAATGAAACTATGTAAACACAAGTTTATACTTATTATTACTCCATACGAGGTACATTTCTTGCAAATTTATTTTAAAACAAAAAAAACAAACAAACATGAAGTCAATAGTATGATCATTGACATCTTTTCCATTAATATTAAACATCCTACATCTGGGCATTAGAATTGTGTAGTCACTGAAAAAAGTTCATTTTACTCTGTTGACACTATTTACAAGTCCAAAATATTTTAGAGTGAATTTTTCAGTTCTTGTAGCTTTGTCATCAAGCAGTTTTCCAAGTTCAGCGATTTTGTCCTTTTCACTTTTCCTCAAATTATTTTGATGTCGTAATAAAGGAAATTTTCCTATGGATCTTTGCTTTCAATGCATAGTCATTAGCAACAGCTGTTGTTGTCTCAATGTCTTTTTCAGTATCTTCCTTTCTTCTTCACTCATCCCCATAAACAAAAAAAAGTAAGAATATTTGTTTTTTATATTATCGCTTACTTAAAAACAGCGTATCGATATTTTAAACTATTTCATATTAGATATATTAATATTTCTCTCAGCTTAGCTGTATTCTCTATTTTTAGATTTATCGTGTTCATTGCAATTAGCGTCTGTGCTATTTCCACTCAATCCCAAAATAGAACCGGATTGAACTAATTTCATAATTAAGATATTTTAAAACTTGAATCTCTGTGTTCACAGACATACCTCTTTTGTCAAAAATGATTTTATGCTGAAGGCTTCTTATTTTGCCTGTATTAAGTGCCATTAGGCCTACAAGAGCTTGGGTTTTATTCAGCTGCATGTGACCGTGGAGCACTCTCTCCCACTGCATGCAAATCAATATCCTTCTGGCATAACTTGCATTTTGCAAAGCTCTCTGAGAAAGATAACATAATCCAAACTTTATATTTTTCTTCATCTAGCCACCGAAGTTGGAATCGGCAACAAGCTATGTCAAAGCGAATGATTCAAATTTAAACCACTGCAACAAAATGTACAACTGCGCAGTGGCCAGTTGTGGAAAAATTTCCGATCCAGCACAAAGTTGTGATAGATGGTTTTTCTGCTGTTTTTCGCATTTTCTTTTTATTAAATTCTGTAAAACAAAAACTATTATTTCCTTTTTGTTTCATGAAAATCAAGGCTTTTCAAGGTACACAGACAATATTTTGAATTTTCAAGGTGTTTTCAAGGCCTTGAGGGAACAATTCATTTTTCAAGGCTTTCAAAGGTTTTCAAGGTCCCCTACGGACCATGATAGTACCCTAAATTAAATAAATGTGTGATATCCCTACATTTCTTCAAGTGAATTAAGAAGACAGTGAAAACATATATCCCCATGTTTTTCCTATGTAAGATAATTTGGCGGTAAATCATCTTCAATTGTGTATTAGAATTCACCTTGCATTAATTTACTAAGAAAATTAAATATAATTGCAGTAAGTCAAAGAATATAAATATGTGTTACTATTTACTGTTTCAATTGCACTCCTTCTTGTACCTGTAAACTGAGTAGTAAATAAAATATCCACATAATACTTTGAAACACTCCTCATGAATAAGGCAGAGTTTATTCGTGTTTACAAGTCCACAGACTGGTGCTAACAATTGCCAAATGATTAGTCCAGAAGTTTACACAGGATTCCTGCCACAAAGTTAGAAAAAAATTTCAGATCTTTTTCAGACCAAAACATAAAAATTTCCAGACCTAACCATGTGACAAGTTTATTGACCTAATGATAGCAACAGGGGATGAATTTTTCAGAATTTTAGAATAAATAAAAATGGTATGATTTCTGCATAATTCAAGTGTGCTGAATCTAAAACTGAACTCATCTTCATGATATCTTCTCAAAAAAATTCTCAGGAAGCATTGAAACACATGCACCGTCCACCATTTTTAATATTGGTCTTAAGTCACTATTTGCAAAATCTTGACCTCGTGTTATCTCAAGCTGACATTTGCATATATCTTACATATGGGTATATGGAAATGTTGGGTGAACATTAAGCTATAAGAATAAATAGACTTTTCCTGGGTTCCAGGTACTTCAGAGGCCTTTCTGTGCATTTTTATCAAGTACCCCCCCTCTTCCATATTTGTATGAAATACTATATTCTTGAGTCATACACATGTTGAAATTACATGTGGCTCTAAATTTTGATGTTTTATGCATAATTTGAGTGTACAGAATTCAAACTCAAACTTATCTTCATGATACTGTTTCAAATAAATTCACACCATGTATCCAAGCACTTGCACCACCCATCATTCTAATATTGGTCTCTGGTCACTTTTTGCAAAATTTTAACCTCGTGGTTATTTCAAGCTGATATTTGCATATTTCTTACATATGGTACTATAAAAATGTTTTGTTATCATTCAGTTTGAATAATAAATTTACTTTATCATTGCTTCTGGTTCTTCTGAAGCATTTCTGTGCCTTGTTTAAGTGACCTCCCACAATCATTTTTTCATAAAATACCATAATGACGAGTCATACAGAAACTGAAATTACATCTTCCTTTTAAAATAGTGCATAATCATTACAATACTGTTGTATATATATATGTTGATCTGAAATCACAATTTAGTAAACAGAAATTGCCACTTTGAATTAAATTACGATATGACGGTTCGGTCAATTTTTATATCTTTAAAATTAATGACAAAGAATAAACAAACAGAAAAATAACTTGCACTGAATACTTCTTGAATTCTACAAAGGATGTCAGTCACATGGACAAAATTCTTGAAAAATTCCTCATTCACTCTTTCATACTGTACAGGTTTTCCACTAATTTATTACTACAGTAAATTTGCATTTCTATGGTGTAAATTGTGTATGTTGCAACATTAAATTTTAGATTTCAATTCACTGTTTCCCTATACCCTCATCTGCACTTCAGAGATCCCCAAATTTTTTATTTGACCCCTAGTTTTGATACCAAAGTTTGTTTTTACTCAGTCTGACCCCCAGTTTTGACGCCAAAGAGATTTTTAACTCGCAGTCTTGCACACCTTGCAATCTTTTGTACTTTCTCAATAATTCTGATCAATTTTGAGAATTATCATACAGTTCATGAAATAGTATTAAATTGTGAAATCAGAGAGTATGAGAGAAGTAACTGGCACCGAGTTCTCGTGAAATATTTATGATTATTTTATTTATTAAATAAAGTGATATTTACAGATCGACCATTCTTTATAATGTCAATGTTCAGAATAAATATTTACAATAAATGCCATGAATTGGTTTTCTTTTCTTCAAAATAATTTAAATTTTACCTCTTTTTGCCTTCACTAGACATACAAATTTTAAAATAAATAGGTCTACCAATGCCTCTAGATATCACCCAGCACAGGAACCCTGTTCACACCTCTTACGCTGGTTATCAGACCAATGATAATTACATATCTATTGTTTGAAAACTTCTGAATTTGTTATATGGTGTGCCGAGATTGGTAAAAACAGCTGACATCTGCAGTGTAATATATTTTCAAGCTTTCAAAATGACATCAGTTTTGGTTCTGATTACATGTGTTACCCACTCAATTCAAATCTCAAATTCAGACAAGTTGCATCAGCTAAATTTCTCACTTTTAACCCTTCTCTAGCTTCAATAATCTGATATAGTTCATAGCTTTAAAATAAATTGCCATTACAGTAAAAACTGCTATGAGCGACCTCTGCTATGAGCAACCACCTGTCATTTCTGACCACAATCATAATGCACGGATCGATTTTTATTATATAAATACTCTGTTATGAGCGACCACCTGCTGAACATTACCAGTGACCGCGATGTCTTGGCAAAATATGCATTTTGACACTGCTATAAATGACCGCATCGCAAAAACGAGGATACACACCACTGACCTTTATTTAGTCCCTGTAAGAATGACCACTCATACCATTCTAAAAACAATTTTTTTTTACAAATAGGCTGGCTACTGATGTCTGAATTTTTTTAGCTATGTTTATAGTGTTTTATAGTTTCTGTCGTAAACCAGACTAAAGTATATGTAGATTATTTCCTAGTCTGGAGATTATTTCCTAGTCTGGTTCCCTGTTTTGTATGCTCCTCGTGTTGTTCTCCGTTATTTGTATAGGGGTGAGGAATGCAGGGAGCATACAAAACAGGGAACCAGACTAATTATTCCCGCACTTAGCCTGCTTCCTGGGCTTTGCAGGACCTGGCATCCCTTTGAACGACCGAATCGCGAGAACAGACAGACACCACTGACCTATATGCAATGAATTGTTATAATGACCACTTGATTAGTATCGAATGTTCTGATAAAAAACAAACATAAAAGGAATATTTAAAAAAAAAAAGGTGATAGATGCTACAGTCCGTAAACCAGGCTAATGTACATGTCATGAATTGCCACTGTAGTGCCAAAGTTGACGTAGTGGTCGTGTATATTGTTTGTCTTTACAGTTAATCCGTATTGCAGGGTGTGAATAAGGTCACTGTCTATTAAACCAGCAGAGAGAATTGTTTGCGGGCTTCGATTGATAGTGTTCAACACTTGTGAGGTTTCTTGTTTTTCCCTCCGATGTTAAGTGATTACATCCCAATCACAAAGCTGTCATCTATTCAAGCTGATGTTGTTGTTGTTGTTGTTGTAGGGCTTAATGCCATTTTTCAGCACACGATAGGCTATACATAGCGGCCAGTATTAATGGTGGAGGAAGAAACCGGGAAATACCCAGAAAGAACCACCGACCCACGAGAAGCTACTGGCAAGCTTTCTCACATATTCACATTGGCCGAATCCAAGACTCGAACCCACGCAGACAGAGGTGAGATGGCAGTGATCCGTAACGGAGAGCGCTTTAGACCACTGGGCCACTCGGGGCCCCCTTATTCAAGCTGATGCGACTGGGTTACACACTTTTCTTACAGAGTTAATCTCTGTATGTCATCTTTGAATGAAGCTGCTGACTTTTGTCTCTGAGTAAATGGTCCTGTTTCTGGATGTGATAATTGTTTCTTTTTATTTCATTAATTGTTAGATATGCAATGCACATGTATAGATTTTTCATATTTTCCCACAGCCCAGTCAAAACCGTCTTTACGTTTAATATTACAACTGAGCACTAACAATTTTAACACTGAGAACCTTAATAACAACGGACAAACCCCCATCTAAAATGAGACAAATTTTAAGCTGGAGAAAATTATTGTAACTAAAAGAAGTGAATAAGAGCAGACCACTTGCAAAAATGCAGTTTAAACATTGGTAAAACAAATTTAGGTTGTTATAAAGGAAAAGGAGTAATTTAGAAACGATTTCATATGCTAAAATGTGATCTTCAAATGTAAATATGATTTCATGTTTAATGATAGAAGTATATCTTTATTGCTATATAATTTTGTTTTTAGATGAATGCATACAATATTTTAGCAAGAACTATTAATAAAGAATAGAATATATGTACAGAGATTGTGGTTATTTTTCTTGAAATTGTTCTGAAACTGGACCTTGGAAATTGGTCTTTCTGTACAAACCTGCTGTCTTGAGAGACCGCTTTTGTTGGCAGAAAGGGCAGTCTCTCAAAACAGCTTTTACTGTACTATCATTAGCCAGTAGGCCTATTTGCCTAACTGAATATGCTAAGATGAACCGCA
>JAECUM010019603.1:0-29664 GCA_016617855.1 Megalonaias nervosa
TTTACACTGACAGCATTAAAGTATTTAAAAAATATCCTTTTAACTATGGCTCTGTACATATTGTGAATAATAATACTATACTCTCCACATTGAATGGACATTAGTATTCACACTCACAATCAATGGGTTGTGGGTTTGACTCTGACCTAGACCGTCATCCATTGACACCGTTGTGTATATTCTGGCAAACAAGGTAATTTACTCCCAGTGCCTCAACACGAAGGGGTAATTAGCCTTTACAATTAAACACAATCGATACATCAAGTATTCACAACATTTTGACTTTAGCAGAAAACTTGTTTTGTCATTATTATTATTGTTGAACAGGCATGAAATAAGCATGGGCATGGAAATGAATTATTTCCGAGGGGGGGGGGGCGGGGAATAATAATGGGGGAGTGGGCAAAACTAAAATCCAAGGGACACACACACACACACACACGCTCGTCATGGTAAAGTAGGATTCATTTTAGGAAGTAGGGTTGGGGCTATTATGGTTTGCAAACACCCTCCCACTAAAATCACCCTCTCCCCTTGATCGTTCTTTTTCTATGTATATTTATGGCGAGGGGTAGGGGCTGACAACCAATAATATAGTAAGATAAAGATGTATAAATATTTTACCCTCGCTAGCTCTCGCTTCTGTACAAGCTTCTCTCGGTCTACATGTTGTTAGCCCTGCTGTAACCCTTGGTTTTTGTTGATATGGTATTACGGACTCAGTTATTTGGCGAGAAAACACGCTTGGTACTGCATTTGGCAGGAGTCGTTTGATGGTCGTAGTACCAAGTGACTCTTTAATGTTATAGACGGTATCGAAATCATCATCTCTCATATGGTCACAGCAGATTATCTCGCCTGTCACTGGTCTGATAACGCACAGTACCAGCTATTGAATGCAACTAACAACGAAAGTAGAAATGCCCATTTCCCTACAGCACGTCACTTCCGCTTTGTCTTACGGAAATTGCCGAGCGCGAAATTGGCTAGAAGCGTTTTTCCTTGTACGATAAAAAAATCGAAGTTTTTGTGGTCGTTATTTTCATTAATGATGAGGTATTTGACATAATACCTTTAAAAATCACATATAGAAGATTAAATTTATGACATAAACGAAAGTTGTGTGAGCACTATAGTAGACCTTTAATTATACAACGTATGTTGTCTCAATGGACGTCTTGAAAATAGAAAACTTTTGGATTATGCTCGTATTGGTACAAGGAAGGTACCATAGTTTCAAGACAATTTGGCGTTTTAGATTGAATTTGTATGATTCTACCATTTACGGAAGGTGCACCACCTACAGCCTCCTTAAATCAGGACCAAACTAGGTGACTTGACTGTAAAATCCACGCCATTTTGTTGTACGATGCCTAACAGTACCAAACACTAGCAAGAAAGGTTATCTAAAATAGCTTCAGTTTATGTCTCGTTTTCCTGGCCAAATAAATAACTTTATTTTGCGCATAAATAAAATAATACATGTAGATAAAAATTCTGCAAAGATAGTGCATATCACAAAGAGCAATGTTTTAAAGGTACAGTCGCAGAAAAGTTGGAAACAGTTTGTCATCGAAATCGTAAAACGTTACAGTTTGTGTCACCTTATCAGATGATTTGTGATAATTTACCGATCACGATTTGTCTAACTAAATACCTCACATGGAAACTGACTGAATAAACTCAGATTTATTATCCGTGGGTTTTTTTAAAGTCTTTTATCCATGTGAAATTTTCAGTATATTTACGGGTGTAAAACCATCACATCAAAAATGAATAACGTAAGCCGTCTTGAAAACCAAACCTTCTAAAAATCATCAAATAGTCAAAATACAAATGCTGAAAACAAAAGATTTTAAATATGTCTAATTATCCTAAACTTCTACTATACTGTGGGCATAAAATCTATTGATGTACATAGGTACACAACAGAAATATGCGATACAACTGCAAAATGTACGGTCGGGTCTATTTTCTCATTTATACGGCAGGGTCTAAGACCCGGAATCTTGGAATGTCGTCATCTTGACAGTTACTCTACAGAGTCAAAGGAATACCGGAAACCTATGACAAAGATTGCCATCTCTTTATTCTCTGGAATCTCACTTTGACGGCCGGTGTTCCGGAGTAAATTCTATACCAGCCGTTTAGTATCTAATGTTTTATGTAAATATTCTCTTGTGCGTTTGAACTGTTTTCCTTTTTGATGTGCAATCCAAGTAATCGATTTAAAACGTTTGCTTGTATAAAATCTAAGCATTACAAAGGCAGTTTTATCCTATATTTAGCAGATGTTGTTCATTGTCAAATCAACTGTTCCTCAGCCAAATATTCTACAAGCAGGTGATAATTATCTAAAGTTGTTTTGTTGCCTGGTAACCAATGATATTCTACTTGAAAGGCACTTTACTTACTTCACAAGGTACCCTGCATCGAAGGAGATGAATGTGTTTTTAATTTTACCACCCACACCCCTCTCTGTCCATAGCGATACCATGCCCAATTTTTCCATGCAAACTTTTATATATGTGTATACACTGTAATTGGAAGTTTTTCTATTTGCATAAGGTTACGTTACATATTGTGTCAAGCATTCCCTTCTAAGCATTTATACAGAACTGGAGAGCTGTATGTCCTTAATGATATATTGTTTACAACATCTCGTTGTTTAATATATTACCCGTAACTTTCCGTTAGACTTTTGTCTGCGAATTTATCGTGGGTAAATGTGTGGTAGACAGTTATATTTCAATTTAGTTATTTATTTTATTTATTTATTAAGGAAACGTTTTTCTTTTTTTTAAAAAAATATTTCATTAATTGACAGATGAGGAACATAAATCGGTTGAGTCGCCTATAATTTATTGAAGGTATTGATGCCTTCAGACTCCTTGTGGTTTACGCTTTATACATAAAACTGAGTCACGTAGGTATAACTTTCACTCACCGTACACATCCAATGTCCGCCAACAAGCAACTACTACTTCATCATATTGACACTTGGCTTCGACATAACAAATTCCGCCGATTTATGACCACTTTATGATTTAGACGTGGCTTATACGTATCGAAAGATTGTTAACTTATAAAACATATTGTCAGATGGGCTGACAATTGATAGTTCGATTCTTCGCTATGTAGATTTGACTTGATTTCTATACGTTGATAAAGACAATCTTTGTCATCTTTCAAAGAAAAAGTGGTTTTTCGCTGAATATTTACACAAAAAGCAAACTCCATATTTTGTCATATGTGATGCCAGTGATTGGTTTAATGGCTACTGAATGTGTTTTTCGTGTGAATAATACACATAATTTTATCCGTGTCTTTGAAAAATTTTACACATAAGGGGCCTCCCAATTAGTCAAGAGATTTCACGAAGATAAACTTCTGAGCAAACGTAAGAGAGAGGTTACAAAAGAATTCAAGGCTTCACGTATTTGGCCAAACACGATTATTAAGTCTGGATATCCCTCACAAACTTTGAAAACTTTCTCAATGAGCCTAGAGATTGCCTTCGTTTGAGACTGAAGTGGTTTCTCGAAACAATTTATCATGATTCTGAAGTTAAAAATGTCTTAGCAGACTGCGAACAAGTGAGATACATACATCGCACACGTTTTCAGCTAAAATACAAGTTCTATTTGTAACCAAACGTAAATATCTTGGGAAGATTAAACTAGCGTGAAGAATATTTATTCATTTCGAAACTTCCAATTCAAGTCAGTAATAAGAGGAGTATGTCACTAAATCGGTCCAATAACGATAATACAGTAATAGTGTTACTTTCTATGTATGGTTAATGCATTTTTGTTCCTGTGGTCACACAAGTCTACGAGAACCAATGGCTGCTATTTGAATCGTTCTTATTTGAATTGTTGTTATTAGACTCGTTATTTTAATCGTTGCTGTTGCTGATCTTACACCTCGATAAGTCATCGGGGAAATAAATTTTAAAAACACACGTCATACATGTACGAGCTCAAGCTTATAACCGTCGCACTCAGCGTTATTCTTCTACCCGGACGACTTTACCACCTCGGTAATCAGTACAATCACCTCACTGGATTCAAATTTGTATTTTGTTACATAGTTCCAAGTGCTGCAGCGAGCATATCATGCACTTGCTTCTACGTGAATCCCCCTCCCCCACCCCCGCCGTACTGAATGCAAAGGATTTTACCCAAAGCTGATAAGCTACAAAAACATATATGCAGAGACCTGAAGAATGTTGTATTTTTTCAGCAATAAAACACTACAATTACGTAATACGTATTTGTACAAAAGAAACACTAGTCTACACCTGCTCTCGGCTATAAAACTTACGAGGAAGACACAAATCAATTTAGAAAATGAAACCCGCTTCTTTTTGATGGTTGCTTTATACAACTAATCTTGATATTTATTTAATGTGTCATGACAAAGCAACAACCATTCATATGTGACTATGATGAACGGTTTTGTTTTGAACATTGTTGTAAGAATGGTTTGATTTAAAATATCATCATACTCGAATGTTGCTTCGACACGGCGACTAGTGTTTCGGAAGAAATGTCACGTGCCCATTGCTATTGACTACTGCTGATGGATTCCTCTTTAGACATCCTGACGATAACGGATACATGTATACACGAACCGCGTAACAAGTGACAATGTGTATGCAGTATACGGAAGTTTTAGGTGTGCGATACGCAGTCACAGAAAGAACATTTAAACAGAAAACCAGAGCAGCTCCACAAGTATACAGCCACATAAGTATAAATGGGGATGTAATAAAATAGTTGAAGGATGAGACAGCGAGCTGTAAAGATATTACATCAATCATGCTAGAATGAAGGAGAGACAGAAAGTTGACATGTTGGTTATATTTCAAAAATGGTGGAGCTAATTTCTACAAATATGCAAGGTACCATTACGTTTGAAAAAAAGACTTGCAAAACTTGATGTTAGTAAAGATAAACCAATATAAAAATTATTTTTTAAACATCAGAAATATTACCAGAACACAAAATAATGTGCTGCAATGTAGAGTTCTCGAGTTGTATAATGTCCAATGAGGGTTTAGTTGTAAAATAATAAAATCTATATGGCATCACTTAAAAGTTCCGTATGTTTTTCATTTTGATTTTAAAGGTATCGCTATACCCAAGTGTCCCAAAGGTGCAACACCGGCGTCGAACACGGGTTTTAGGCTCAATCTGGCATATCGTGCCAGAGGCAACGTGTACCGGAGATGAGAAGCACATACACAAAGTGCACAGTATCATTCTACACAATTAAAATAAGCCAAACACAGTCCATCGGGGGGATTATGTTTGTACACGGGAGATACAAACCAGTACTTTACAGAGGAGCTGTGTCACGTTTGCTAAGCGCCAGCTATAAAGTCATGTATAAGCTTTCATCGACTGTCTTGGGAATATTACCGCAGCCATGTGTTTGATGTCTAAAGATTGCCGCAGGCTAGCGTTAATCTCTTACGCAAGGTTACATGACCGGCGGATAAATCGCATCATTTAACATATACCGTTACGATGACTGAGTCAATTCCATTTGAAGCTTGAACGTAGGCCCTTTTATGTTTCACAGATGAAACAAGAGAACTATCAAAGTGACCTTTCTCAAAGACTTTTCTGGCTTGACGATGATAAAATTTTAATGCACAATTTATTCAACTTTCGGATCCAGTACTTCTTCAAAATTCGACACATTGCCATCGGTGAGGAAGAGGAGAAGGAATTGGGAGAAATAGGAGAGAGAAGAATACCACAGATGAGTAGAATACAAGGACAGGTGGAAATCGATCTCACACTGCTAATCAAGTGATGCAATAGGCTATTAAAGGGTGCGGAAGGAGTGTAATTGGAAATTTGAAGCATTTGAATATTGAATTGTTTTTAAATTGTTGTTCATTGAATTTCAACCCTTTTGTATATTTAACCATTTAACCGTCGGCATTGCTGAATGGGGGCTCGGAGCTTTACATCTATCTTTCATTAATTTAAGTAATGAAAACCTCGCAAGATCACTGAAACGGTATATAAAAATTTAATGTAAATATTTGGCGAAAGGCATTTACCCGTTCGAATTCGCAGATAGTTCTAAGAGGCTTAACAAAATATCTATACCTCTAGTAGGAGAACTTTAATCGTCATGTAACGATTCAAGCATGACATTAATCGGTCTGTTCAAGATGTCACAGAACATTTTAACCTTCAAAACGTGAAAAACAAGATGAAAATTGTATAGGGAAAGAAAACAATACATTGATGCTATGTAACATTCCCGAGGGATTAAGAAATACCTATATGGGAAATTATAAATTAGACCCTCCTTAAAACTATTGTCTACTAGGACTAATTCATTATGTAAGTTTCAAGATAACATTGTAGAAATTGAACTTTTAACAGACCATGACATGTTCTTGATGAGTGGGAGTGAAGTTAGAGGTGGACTTAGCATGGCACTACATAGATGCGCCGAAGCAAATCAACAAAACTAGTAGGCAAAATTAGTAACATAAAAAAATGGTGTAGACGTGAGCCATGAGCCAAGTTTGCCGGCACGAACTATAGACAGGCAACTGGCGAATAAAATAGAAGAATAAAATAAATTGTAACAAACACCAGAAGACCATGATTCTGTTTGTATTTTAGAAGTGGATTTGGCGAGTCCATTACAGTTGCATGACTATTACAATGAATGACCGTTATCTCCACAGAAAAACTAATTTCAAATGAAAATGATGTATCTCCCTTGAAGCTGATAAATGATTACAAAATTTAAAAAGACGGTAGCAAAGCTATTATGTGCGTTAAAAAACAAAGAGAAAGGTTATTTTTAAAGGAATGTTAAAAGCATTACATTAAACATAAGTCTGAGAAAGATATGTAGAGCTGTTTTGTTTGATCAATAACCATGGCTTAAATCCACATCACACTAAATACAGACTGAGATGAAGAAAAAAACATGTTTCAGAAAAAGTCAATACAAACCAATGAAAGTCAGTACAGATGAAAAAGATAAAGTTTTCAGTTTCCTGAAATATCTGTCATTTGCCATGAAAACAATTATTGAGGATGGCTTAGTGTTAGTCTGATTGAAAAAAATGAGAAACTAAAATAAAGGAAACTAATTTATAGTGGATTTAGAGTGTTAGATTTATCAAAATGGCTGATGTACTAATGTACAAATTTTACTATAACAAACTCATAAACAAATATGATAAGAAAAAACTGTTAATAGCTAATAATGAATCTGTATCCATTCCTGTTGAGACAGAAAACTTTCACAGTGAGATTAAGGACAACATAAAGTTTGATGATACTAGTGACTATCTTAAAACAACATATTTCGTTAACCACAAAAAAGCAAAAAGGTTATTGGACGCTGAATGGCGTCCGAATTAGAACGTTTTGTGGGTTAATGTGAAAACATTATTTATTAAAGACGGAGAAAGAGAAAAAGAAAGTTTATAGAATATACAAAACATGCGTGATCAAAATGAACTTGAAATTCGATAAGTGCAAATATAGCTTATTTCATCAAAAGGATAATTGTTAGGAAATAAATTTACAGTCGTGTGATGTAAAGAATCAAAAGGAAATACAATATCATTATCTGTGTATGGCGACACGCGTTCATTTGGTTGACAACGTGAACATATTTACATACGGACATGTAAGCATTCCATAACACCTTGTATGAATACTCAAAATTCACCATCAAAAGGTTATTTTTTTGCTCTGTTTCAAGTAGGATTCATAGCGAGGAATTAGCGGAGAATAAATATATCAAACCGTTCGGCCACGTATTTGGAAAATGTATTAATCTCAATGTATTTTTGTCCCGTTGATATGAATTTTTCGTGTCTTAAAGATAATTATAGCTTCTTTGGCATAAGTATGTTATTTTAACCAGAAAAACGTTAACAGCATGCATGAAAATTAGTTCAGTGGCGTAACTTCAAACTTTGTTTCCCCCCCTCCGGGAGAATTCAGAAAAGCCCCCCAACCCCCAACCCTGGCGGACACAAATCCAATACAGTAGAATTGAAACATAACGTGTTGTTTGTGTAAGGCTACATGATGCTTTTGTTTGTAATAAAAAATGTGGGTTTTTCAAAAAAAATTTATTTAAAAAATACAATGTCACCATTTGCACTGGTGTTGATTCATATGTCCCTAAGTAATATGCTATTAGGACGAAGGTGGAAATATGTTAAGATCAGGAAATAGCCCAGCCACCGGTAATTATGCTATCAACACTCTTCTCCTACAGAATCAATCAATTCCTCCAATATCAATATCATAAAATAGGTTTTTACAACTTGCCTGAATTATTTATTTCCGATTTTACCCATGGTGTACATTTTCATGCCTGATAAATGAGTTCATTATATTGTCAAGGTGACGACATCAAAGACTGACAGTTTATAAAGAAGAAGAAACAAACCTGATATCGAAGTATGGGATTAAATTATTATGACTTTAGCTTTTTTCAAAACTCACACCTTATAATATAAATACAATGAAGCACCATGAAATTATAGACAAGATTTTGCTAAAAACTTTTTGCTTCTCATTATCTTACTGTCTGACCATCCATCCGTCGATCCATCCATCTATCCATCCGCCTGTCTATCTATTTGTCTGTCTGTTAATTAGTCATACTACCCTTAAATAACTCACAAGCTGATTTTCTCCAATTTAAAAATATTTACAAATATTAGAATATGCCCATGTTTGCCCCAACAGATTTCCGATACGTAGTTCCAGACAATAAGGAAACAATTTATTAAATAAGGATTTTCCAATGTTTGAAAGTGAACTCACATTCCTATATTAGAAAATCTATTTCTAATAATAAGAAGTAATTTTCCAATATTAGAAAATCATTGTCTATTATTAAAAAGCCAATATTCTAATATTCGATAGTGGGACTAATTTGCTAAAATTAGACCATCATTTTCCGACATAAGGAAATGCTTATTTATGGAAACAACTGCTTCATTATTACAGAAACTTAATAGATCTGAAATTTTTGTTATCGTATTTTTGATCTTGGTGTTCGACAAATCCAGATTAGTTCCTACCCAAAATAAACATTTTTAAGGACATTAACAGTGTCACATTCAGTGATAGTAATGAAAAACCTGGTACAAACCTTGATGATTGAAACAAAATAAGCCACCATAGTTTCTCAACAATAGCTGATATATTAATATACAGTCAAACTTTGACAACCTGAAGTTCTACAGAACCATTATTTTTGAGTTTTTGGTTAGGTCGAGTTCATGAAGTCACCCACAAAGAGAACCATACCAAACAATTGGCTCAAGTACGATCTGCTTTGCTGCTAAAAGTTCTATATTGACGATATTGCTAATTGACGCTGCTTGATTGAAGGTTAGTACCAGAGAAAGAGAGACAGACATAAACGAAAGATGTGGAGAAAGCGAGATGGGGGAGTAGATAGATAGATACAAAACAGATATTGATCGAAAGAAAGACAAGCACTTTAAAATACAATTTTAATAAAAGCTAAATATATTTTATGTCGTTCAGATATGTTTCTCGTCGTAAGAGATTTACTATTGTAAGGCACAGTATATATGCAACTCTCTCTCTCTCTCTCTCTCTCTCTCTCTCTCTCTCTCTCTCTCTCTCTCTCTGTGGTCAAGTGGTCTAAAGCGCTTGCACAAACATCTCACATCTATCAGTGTGAGCTCAGCCAACGCAAGTATGTAAGAGTTTGCCAGTAGCTTTCTTTGGGTCGGTGGGTCTTCCTGGTGTTTATTTGAGTTCTTTTTCCACCATATATATACAAGCCATCATGTATAACATATCAAGTGCTGAAAAATGGCGTTAACCCCTCCCCCTTCTCTTAGACAAAGAAAATAATAAACAAAAACATATGGTCATGTAGTCGTAAGCTTAGATTGCGTTATAAAATGTAAACAATATAAGCTGACACATTTTGGTCTTTATCTGTCTCAAGCCATCTTCTAGTATCTAGCAGTAAGCGAACATGTGTGCATAGAGACACTATCAAACCTTATTTTAATACATGGTCTTATCGGCGAAAGAATATGGGATTTATCAGCCAATAATAAGGATTAATTTGGATGCGTATCGTTCAACTGAATTCTCCTAGTTCTAGTATGCACTCACTTGTGGAAAAAAAAGTCTGAAAGTCGGCTTGCTGACTGGAATTAGGTCCCGGTATCAAGTTTGAAATGGTATTTGTATGGTCGGGGTTGAAGTGTAACTTTGAGTGGTACATGGCATTCAAGTGATCGATGTTTGAGTGTTTGAAGTACTATTAATACTTATGATAAAAATGAAGACTGATACCAGATTTTCAAGTGACGCTCGTCTGCACCAAGCAATGTATTTCGACCCACACCTGGCATCTATTTCGACTGACAACTTGAGTACTTCGACTGACGCTAGGAATTCGAGAGACTTCAGGCCTCAGTTAAGCAATATATTTCGACTAAAACCAGGCATTCACGTCGCTGAAGTTACAACAGCTGACGCAGATGTTCATGACTATCTGTTTAGAGTTTTGAAGGCTCAATGGCTATAATAATAATAATAATAATAATAATAATAATAAGAAGAAGAAGAAGAAGAAGAAGAAGAAGAGGTAGTAGTTGTTGTTGTTTGTGGTGGTGGTGGTGATGGTGGTGAGATCCGATAATATCGGTGGCTATTTCACTCCCTCTACGATAGTTTAAAGTATCCAGTTATAGTCAAGAGGTAAACACCTTATCTGCTCACAAGATTATCTGTGCACCGGATAGAATTATGCATAATTCTATTTTCCCTCTTGAATTAACGCAACGTTTCAGAATTATACTTAATTCTGTTTCCGTCCTCTCAGCTTTATGTTCATACAACCAATATTTATCGCACATAGAAAATCAACATTTTCATCCACCATGCCCAGGTAATGACACGCTAAATTTATTTTCCTTAATCCTTCGAGCACAAATGAGACCACCCCTGAGATATACCGTAACTCAGCTGTGACGGTCTCATTGTGCGTGAAGTCATCATATATATGACAATGCATTATATCCTATTTCTCATATAGTAACAATGTTCCTTTCCAATAGACTTGGGTACCTATATATCACAAATTTGGGAACCAGCGGAGCCAAATAACACTTAAATCTTATAATGACGACCATAAAATCTGGATAGTATCGTTATTTGTTTAGCTCGTAACTTGGAGATAGGAGTGACCGGAGGAAGAATTTCCAATTTTGTGAAGACTTAAGGCAGAGTGACGTGCACTTGCATACAGAAATAAGCTTAACTGATTCACAATACATTGCATAACAAATTGTATCTGATGTTTGCTCAGCTGTGCAATATGCATACGCATTCATGCATGTCTGTATAAACTGAATGTCCTGTGTCATGAATAAAAAAATGACGAAATAAGACCATACCGACTGAGTAAATCTACTCTCTGAATGCATTAGGATTCATAATTTATATCTTCTTGTTGAAGTTTATGTTATTTTATGTGTCGTGTGTATATAATGTTTTTTTAGCTCACGTACATGAATCTCGAACGATAAACCTAACAGTTAATGATAAGTTATTGGTGTGGGTCGTTGCGAATGTTGACTACATGCAATAATATGCTTCCCGATAATGTAGTCGAAAATTGTAGATATATTCGCGTTAAATGGTGCATTTTCTCAATGTTCAACACCTGATAAATTTACTGATTATAGTTTCGGTATCAGCAGTTCGGTGCATTTGTAATAAAACATTATTCTTTATTTCCGTTGTGAACTTGTATACTTTCATGACATGCAAGTCGTTGTCAATATGCCATAGCATTTCATGGGAGAGACTAAATTATGTATTTTCTATCAAGAAGTGTCATCCATGCCAGATTTAATTTCTTCTTTATGGCTTTTGACACAAAACTAGATTAAAATGACACCTGTACAATTACCTACGTTATCCACTTGAGCTAAATGATTATATCATTTCAGTTCACCGGTGACTTACGCAATTATTATTTTGCTATTGTTAAACTATGTTCATAATCCGAGGTGGTAACGTCAAAACCAGTCTTAACAAAGATGGTTAAAGGTCTTGTACATTTTTGCTAAATACCAACAGTCAAACGATTTTGGTTCATGTTTTTTTTTTATTTGCCTAAACAAAATCCACAAGAGATATTAATTATTAGCGTACAGAGAAACAGTTTGTATCCAAATATTTTACGATGATTTGAATTACATACCAGTTTTCACTCATAACTTGTCTGTTGATGACAGTCATCTGTCCATTAAAATTGGTTAAAAATGTACAAGATGAAGATGAAAACATCATTCTAAACAACGATGAAAAGCATGTTTCATTCAGGAAGTATTTCAGAGCTGATAGGTTCAAGTAAAGCATTTGTTTTCAGTTAACTGAAAATACGATAATATTCAAAAGCATAATATATTATTTCACTACATCGATACCGTTTCTGCTATCAAGTGGATTGGCAAAATAGGTTCCTTCATCGCGGACTCCATCTACTGTAATATAGACAACATTACATTTTAAATTAAGCAACAGGAGTTAATGTTTTTATGTTTAATCTGAATTACTGTATTTGCAAGATTTTTCTAAAATCTCATTGTCGTTCTATTTCTTCCATTCCTCCAAAGAGGTTTTTTCCTTTGTTTGTTTTGCTTTTTGTCTACTTTTTTCGATTTTGATTTTCTTTGCTTTGTTAAATGCCTCTATGTCCTGGTGTGTATTTGTTGTTGTTATTGTTGTTTGTTTGTTTTGTTGCTTTGTTGGTAAATTCTGCTATGTCTTTAGTCTTCTGCAGTGCTTATCTTCTATCTCATTGTACGTTTTCTCTGCTTCATTTGTGCTCATGAAGGTTGCACCAAACCCCTAAAAGTCAAAATAACATCTGCACTGATAAGTGAAGCTATCAAATTCGCCTGCTGATGTCTACGTGCCACCTGAAACTCTTGCTCATTTTTAATCTGGATAATATTATCCAGACTAAACGTTTAACGTCCTGAAAGGACACCCGCCCATGGAAGCGAATTTGTTCTCGTTTCCGTAATTTAAATATAAGAAAGTAGCAATTTTTATTGTGCTGGAATGCCAGGGGCATACCTCACCAAAGTCGACCCCGAGCAGGGCTTTTAGTTGTAACAGCTTTAATAATATCTCTTCACAAAATATGTTGTACTGATGTATTTCATACTATCACCATCGGAGATACAAGACGCATTTTGTTTTGGAAGGGGGGGGGGGCGCCTAGTTACACAAGGAGAAATGTACTCTTCTGGACGATAAGTACTCATTGGTAAATATTCCCTTTGGTAAAACATTTACTGGGCAATAATTTCATAAGGTAGTAGTCCATATTTTATTATGAGGTCATTTAAAAACTGGCTAAAGAACGACAGGGATAATCAGATTTGCAACTTCTTCAATATTCAGTTTTGACGGTTGGTCAAATGTAAACTTCATTATCTTTTTCTAAAGCATGTTGTATACAACAGTAAGAACACATAGTAAATTGTGATGATAACCTTTCTTTGCTTCAGCCGACATATTTCAATATGTAAAGCCTATACTACTTATCGAACTATACAATCTGTATTTTAGAAGTTAAAAGTTGAAGGCATTTAGCAATGTAAATTTGGCTTCATGATTTTTTTCTACACTGTAAAAGAAAAATTTGCGGTAAAAGTCCCCGTGCTATCAGTCAGTCAGTTGTGAGTACGTGAAATAGTATAAATAGTTGTACAGTTTCTCCGCGGACCTAAGGACATCTTCAACAACTTCTTAAAAAGCACGTTGTAGGAAGTGAGAACATATTTTAGTATGGCATAGTAAATAAAGCTAATACTGATTTTGTCTTTCTCTGGACATTTGCCTGTTGGTAAGGCTATTTATCCAACAATACAAGATGTGCTTTGCAATCGTTATTTATTGCCCAAAAGCTTAAAGAAAATACTTTGTCATGTAATTCCTACAAACTTCACCGAGGTTATATTGTGAGGTTCATTTTATGTGCCTAGGTTGTATAGAGATCTTTCCATTTAATCAGCAACTTTGCTTTTTGAACAAAATGAACAATATACCCAACACATCTAACCCGATTAATCGACGATAAATTCTTCCCTGTTTAAAATTTGCTGAAGTTTTTGAAGGTTTTGAAGGTTTTGAAGTGAGAGAATTTGAAAATTCTACGTCTGTAGATGATTATATTGTAAATATTGAAACCACACTCTATGATACTGGCAATATTGCACGTGATTTAATTAAATCTCACTAGGTGTTGCTGAAAACGCAACAGGTGAAAATATTCCTTCAATTACGCTTGAACTATGCAAGGAAAGCAGAAGTTATTGGAAATTACAATCTACTATATAATTTTGGAGCAAAGAAACCTTTAATACAAAATGCTGCATTATGACAAACCTGGTGTTATTATACGGGAAACGAAGAATAGATGTTTCTCACAGAAGAATATTTCAAATAGAGAGCTTCCACATGCAGTGATAAAAAGAATGATTTGCTAAAGAAAAGGGAATGGAATTAATGAGTTATGTACAATACTGTATAAGTTGTCAAGTTGTGTGTGTGGCTATATTGGGATGCAAAGACCATTCAAAGCACACAAATTTAACAATTGCTAAATAACTATTAGAAATTATTTGTCCCAATTAGGGACCGACCATTTGATTTATTTTCTTTCGAGATGTGGTATTTGTTTTCTTCCTTTGCTCTAAGTTGGATTGCATATTTATAAAAAAGTTTAATGGTTTTTAGTTCAATGACACTTTTATAGTGAGCTAACTTGTTATCTTTTCACGTTGTTGGACACGTTTGATATGTAATGATTATTTTTGCCAGTACAGGGTCGTTGTGCAGTCAACCTTGTACGATGGGGCCAGGCCACTGACTCTTCTTGTAGTTGTGGAGCTCTACAGACCATGTCACACACTGTGAACAATTGGTCCACTGACAAAGTTCCACGGTGGACTGCAGGCCCTGCACTTTGCTGATGATGACGCTGTTAAAATGGCTTTGCATGCACCGCACACGATAAATAAATAAATAATTTTTCCATCGAATTGAATTAACTCAAATTAATACGGGTAACGTAAGGTGACGTTCATCCCATTATCAGTGAATCTAATTCTTTAGAACAAACGTTTTGTGACACGAGTCCTGTAATGTTTCTCTGCGGTCTACAAAAACAACATTGTATATATGCCTGTACTAGCTTTCCATTATTTACGTACTATACAATTTTCGTGAGCCCATTTTACTGTTTCGCCACATTCACATGTAATTCTTTGCTGATTCCCCCACCCACCCACCCCTCTCTCTCTCTCTCTCATCTTTTTATTTCCCACACTGTAATACCATTTTAATTACGCCGAATTTGTACTTTCTTTCAGTGTTTGGTACTTTGCATTTCGTATCCATTTCCTTCTGTGGCGCTTATTAAAGTATGTAGTTGACTGTACATGAGATACACATCATCTCTGCTGCGATTGGACTTTGTCAATAATATTCAATATTGACTGTACCATTTCTTCGTGAAATTTCATTTCATTTCTTAATAAAATGTTAGGCAAAAAGTTCGGTGAAAACTATATCTCCAAAATCGTATATCTACACACATTTTACTTCACGTATGTGGTGCAAACACTCTTCCAAGATCATTTTGTTTTCAAAGTGTGTTGTAATATTTCTGTAACAAGTTTATATGGAATGTTAAATTGTACATGGCAAAACTTTATTCCAGTCAAAATGCAAAGTTGTTCGTGCATTTGTTATAAATTATTTTTTAATGAAATTCCAAAGAAATTTAAATGCTGTATATTGTATCTCTTTGTTTATGTTTTAATCTTATTGCAGATGTGTTTTCAATATTAGAGTTTATAATTCTACAGCAATTTCATTAATTAACCTGTTAGGGCATTGAGTACGTCTTATCACCTTTTTAATGTGTAACATTTTGTTTGTCATACAGATGCTTGGAAAACACGACCTCTTTATCCTTTACCTTAAAGTCTTTAAGTTTCTAAACAACCATATCACTGAAAATCAATTCTGCAATTTTAAATATTTCCTCGATAATGTCATTAAGGGAACAGTGTTTAAAAATTATTTTGTATTGTGAAATTCTGTTTCACGGATTTCCAATTTTGTTGCTCAAACTGTATCCTTTGTTAAGTAACTGAATAAATTGATCCATACTAGTCATCTGTGTCCATCATTTCTTGCTTCATCCCTATTCATTTCTGATGAGTGTCATTGTATTCTTTAATTAAATTTAAGAAAACGTAAACCCATTTCCTGGTTTCAGTTTGAGTGAAATACTTCCACATTTTATTTTGTAGGGTTCTGTTAAACGTTTTTACTACTGATACTCTTTTGTCTGAGTAAACTGAGGCGTGTTCAGTGTTTTCGTTCTAAAGTAAATCCTTAATGTTTACTTTGTACAACACATATACAACACTTTTCCTTCATCAAACTAACTTTTCAGATTTCCGCTGTTTGAAGCTTTCCCCAAAAGTATGGTGCATGTCGTCTCTATTTCTTTGTTTTCACTGTTTCAGTCCAAGCTTAATTTAAGAAAATACTTGCTCCTGTCCAAATTATTTATATCTCGCAATAAATAAAATTCAAATTGATACTCGCCTCTCAGCTTTCGTCGCTTCGACAGCAATGATTTACTAAAATTAGTCACATCACAGACCACAAAACATTTGCTCTAGCTCTCTGTTCATAACTTATTTGTTGTGATGAATAGGTTAGGGTATATGTAGCATTTGCCTCTATTCTATGTTTTTGATCTTTATATCCTGCTTTGATATTTTCTACATTATATAAGTAGTAGAGGAAAACCAGGTTTCTAGCTCAGAAATCCTTCTTTCACATCCAAAACCCTTCTATGTTGACATTTTCTTCAGCAGCCTTTTCTAGCTCAAAATGATGACTTTTACATTATAATTCTTTTTCTGACAAATAAGAGGGTCTTTGATCTAGAAATTTTTCCGCTTCCTTTTCGATGACATTCAAATAACTCTCTCATTGCTACCCTGTTGACAAAATACTTACAACCTTTTGCAAAATCCTTTGACAGATTTAGGTCAATATTTATTTTGGTATATTTCTCTTGACTGATCGGATCATGAAGATTATCATATTTCAGCATAAGCTCATCTCTCAACTTTTCAAGATAATCAAAATATTTGCTGTTATCTGATTTAATAAGCGAGAGTTTAATTCTATCAAATTTACTAAAACAAATACCTGAAATTTCATCATTAAATTCAAATGATAATTGCTGGCCATTAACAATTATTTTTTTAAATTTTGCTACTAACTCCATCGGCTAACGTTAAATTTTCGAACATTATTTCTAAAGTTTAGACAAAATTAATTAAAGATAATATTGAATATATCACCTCCGGTACTAGCATAATGTCCAATAGCTAACGTATTAATTCCGTCCTCGCAATAGCGTTTGTCGTCAAAATTACTTAGTCCACGTTTTGTAATTGTATCTGTTTCAAGTTTATGGTGATGTTCTGACAACATTTGTTTTAATAAAGCCGACATTATTGTTTAGCGCTGCTTTAAAAATCATAAAATTTCATACACTTTTTTACGTATCCGCGAGGAATACCTTTTGCTTTTTTGTCAGTTTATTGTCATTTAAAATTACGGCATACATTTTACTTCTTAGTCCAACAAATTCCCTAACTGACACAAACATAAACTCGTCTTTCATCTTGCCGATGACTTTTTTATTTGCATCATCATTAAATCCACTACTTGTTGGATCATCCGATATATCAAATAGGTTACGGTATTTATAAATATCTTGATAAA
Organism: Megalonaias nervosa; assembly: GCA_016617855.1. Classification (NCBI taxonomy): domain Eukaryota; kingdom Metazoa; phylum Mollusca; class Bivalvia; order Unionida; family Unionidae; genus Megalonaias; species Megalonaias nervosa. The sequence goes on from JAECUM010019603.1 coordinate 17,904, forward strand.
CATCCTCACATTTTATGTTATAAACAAGTGAGTCCGTATCAGTAAATAGCAACTTCGAATTTGGCCACTGTTTTTTGTTAAAACTATAGTAAAAGTCGTATAATAGCCATTTTGAAATATCAAGTACAGCTGCACCAACATAAATTGGTTTATTTAACTTTAAATTTGTCTTTCGTCTCTGTATTGCAACAAGATTTTCATTAAATAGTTTCATACTGACAAAACCGTCATCGTTGACTAATTTATTTCTGCGATTTACATCATTAACTAGCTCGATGTTTACTCGCTTTCTGATATTTTCCATCGTCTTACCAAACACTGAATTGTTCATCAACTTGAAAAAAGTTTTTTTCTCAAAGTCGGTTTTAGCAGTAGCACGAAGTTTGGTATTTAAATCAATATAATCTGCCATCCAACGAGATTGATTAAATTTTAGCACGCGATGAACTTTTCTCAAAATTAGTCCATCATCTACTGCTTGTTTTAAATTTTTGTAATGTATCACGTAATTTCTTTTATTTGACAAATTTGGAACTAGCTTATTAACGATCGAATTTTTTGCTGTTGTCATTGCCTGTTGTTCAGGCGATAAAAAACTATAATCGATCATCACTGACTCTGCACAAAATGGATAGTCGTTATGTAGATCATGTAACGAACTAGGATAGTCAAGGTCAACTTCAACAAAATAACTGACATTTTCTGGGAGATTTTTCTGTTTCTTTAAGAAATTGATCTGAAGTTATCCAATGAAATCCACCGCACGGCATTGGCTCTGTCACTGCATAGCCATACAAATTATTAGCGTCCAGATATAAAATATAATTTGAAGGTAAATTTTCATCGTAATTTTTTAAGTACTTATTATTAGCTACATCATATTTTTTGTTATAACGCTAATTCCGCCGCGAATCCCTTTTTCAATAAAATTAAACATATCAACATCTGTCAAGAGATCCAATTCTATCTTACTTGTTTTTAGCAGAGCATCTCATGACAATCCTGGCACAGAATAACACCAACACGGGTCTAATCCATAATTTTCATGACTAACTTTACAAAAATTTTCGAAAACATCAACTAACAATAACACATCTGTTTTTAAATATAAATCATGATAATCACCAAGTGTCTTACATCCAAATTTATTCCAAATTTCCTGTGCGTATTTGTAATCGTTATCTGATACACCTTCACCTTTTAGCTGCGAGTAAAATTTATCTTTGTCGGGCAGAGACGTTTCATCAAATCTGCTCCAGTCGTCGAGGTACTCCTACGGAAAAACACATTTTTTTTTTTTTTGTCAGAACGACGTAGTTTTCACCAAAGCAACTTCTCAGATTACCAAAACTACTACAGCCTTCTACAAGCTCGTCCAGCGGTGACGACATAAATTGCAAGCTGTCGATGAAACGTAATTTCCCAAGCGTAACCGACATATACTTTTCAAAATTGTTTGGAATACATTTTATTACATTATTTAATTTTAGTTTAGATTTAATTTCCTCATCGCCAAATGCTTCGACAATGATATGACTATCATAACCACGAAAATTATGTAAAACGACAGGAATAAAATCTGGCGCATGAAATTTCAAATTACAATTATTATGTGCTGCTCCGCGATATTGGCCGGTTAGATGACAGTGATCGCGCACTTTATCGCCTGAACAAGGATTTTCGCAGATATGACAGTTAACTGCCTCATCAAAATCAAGTTGTTGTTTTGGTGTTATTTTTATTGGAGCTGTTTTAGATAATCTGTTGAAAATTTTATTAACATCATCTATTAAATTTTTTAGTAACCACACGGTAGGATTTTTACCCCTGTACAATTTTATTGGACTTGAAAATTTATCGTCAACGCAACAAGCTACTTTAGAAGCTGCTCCACAGGGAACATGTTGTTGTATTTTTCTGGTGCTTGATTTCTTTGGATCATTTTCTGCGCCTGCCACAGGTACAAGTAAACACTCGAAGTCAGCATAAATAACAAACGGAATACTTAATTTATGATTATAATTTTTAAATTTTGAAACTTTTTCTTTCTCTGTTGGCATCGTTATTTTTTGAACATTAACACAGTATTTAGCATGATCTTGCAGTTTTTCAGTTTTAGAAAAACCTTGTAAACAACGATAACAAAAATATTTCTTATTTTTATCTTTATTATATTGTCTGAAAACTAAGCCGTTAAAGATTTTTTATCCAAACGTAATGTCCTTTATAAAACAGCAAGTTTATTGTGTTTTGTGTAGCTTTCTTTGAGATGTATCTGGGATAAACATTTTGACGCTCGTCAAGACCAGACACATTGACCGAAACATTATTTTGTCCCTCAAACTTTGGTATTTGATTTTCTGCAACTGGAAAGTTAATGCCATTAAAATTTAATTTTGATACGTGACTAATATATTTGTCGACGCGATCAGCATTTTTTTCTGCTGGAAACATCGCAGAAAGAATAGCCCATTGGAAACATTTGTTATCAGAGTTCTTCACGTTTATGCAACATTGTTTGTTTTTAAATTTTTGAGGGAGATCAACGAAAGAACTACCGCGAAGTACCTTATATCTTGCTGTGTGAAATAAAATTTCCTCCACCACCTCAAATTTCCAACCTGATCCTGATGCAGTAAATTCTTCCAATTTTTTTATTTATTTCCTGATGTATTTCATCGGCGACTGAGGAAATATTTGTTCCAGCTAATATTTTTCATGATTTAGTTGTTAAATATGGTTCGGTAATCTCGTTGCTGAAATCTACATTATGTAACTTTGATAAAATAACATGATACTGTACTATTAGTTTGATACTTTTATGTACTGCAAGTTCTCGCGTTACAGTCGGATACAGAAGATGAAACAAATTTGTAGAGTTAAAATTTGCTAAAATATTTTGATTATCAAATTTATAACTGTTATCAAATCCTGCAAAAGCGGTAGCTATTTTTGTAGGTTCTCCTATAGGGCTCTTTTTGGCTATATCTCGCAATTTCAGCATTGTTATATAACATTTTATATATTTAATTGATATCGCTAGTTGAAAAATTAATTAGAGATATAAAAATGCTTATATTATATTGACACAAAATGTTAGTTACATAAGACTGACGGCAGGGGAACAATTTATAATAATTATGCTGCAAATGCACTTGGTTCAGTGATTAACGTCAAATAAGGAAAACCGTTTGGTAAATCAACACCATATGGAATGATGATAAGTGTTAGAGGAGATAATACTGAGAGAGTTGAAATGTTCAGAAAAGACTTTACTTATACTTTGTTCTGCGGAGACGTGCCAGCTGGACAACGAGTTTATAGAGTAAATAGATCAATAAATGATGACAATATTGAAAATCTGTCATTGCAAGATGAATTTCAACCTCACCCCGTGTTCGATTTATATGAGGCTAATGATCGAGGAATTATACGAAATATAAAAAACAAAAAAAGTATTAGGAAAAATAAATAACAGTGGTTATATCATGGTAAATGTTAGAAGAACACTAACAGACCAATTAAATTATTATAATCATAGATTTGTTTATGAAACGTTTTACGGACATATACCTGATGGCTTAGTAATAGACCACATCAACGGTATTAAAACAGACAATCGTCTAGAAAACCTTGATCTTGTTACTCAACAAGAAAATACCAGGCGAGGATGAGGTGGTGGTTGTAATTTTAAAAATCCTTAAAGACCTATTGTTTCAATAAATTTAGAAACGGAGCAAAACTAGTATTTCCTTCAATAACAGCTACTGCCCGATATTATAAGATAAATTCTAAAACAATAAAATATGTTGCAGATGGCAGAACAAAATCAGCAACATCACAATCAACGTTTGAAAGAATCATCTTCAAATACGACAATTAATTATATTTTCTAGATCGTTTTTAGTTAAGCAATTATAAGCAAACATTAACACATCATGTCTATCAAACCTCAGAGTTATTACTGCGCTTTCATTAAGTTTATTTTTTTTTTCTGCTGCTGTTAGCAGAATTTTATCAGAATCACCTTGCATCGCATTAACGTCAACAGAATAGGAACTGTACCCCCACAAACATTTTCGCACTGCTTCGGCTAATTCTTTGTAATTTAATATATTAACTTTCTGATGATATTTTATCTCGTTAGTCATTTATAATAATAATTTAGATAAAAATATATTATAATATGGACCTAATGAAACGACTTGGTGATATATTCGCAGATACGCCAGCCAGCGATGTGATCGCCAGCGACGATATACCTGCCGGTTATACCGAGGATGACATTTTATTTAACAACGACGACGAACAAAACGAGATCATAGGTGTAGTTGATAAAAAAAATTACAGCAGACCGACAACTGGACGATATGATGTTAAGTATCATATCACAAATAAAATCTCGAAATTTAATTTTTCAGTAGATGAAAATCAGTCTTTTTGTCGGCTGATAAAACCCTTTTTAAACATTAAAATTCCAGACCGACAGAAAAATATAAAATTCGACTTTATATTTGTCAAGATTTTTAACCTAATGATGATCTCTGACGACCGAAGACAATATCTAATATCGTTATGTAAACCTGTAAAATGTAAATCTGTTAAACGTAAGTATGAGGAAATTTATAACAATATTATTTCAGTATAGATTTAGTTGGAACCCAGCTGTTAAATTTATCGCTGTATCCTCTCCACTTGACAAGGCACTTGTTACCTTTGTTTCCTGAAAACTTTTTCAATAACAAATATATCTTGCTCAGTTTTCTGCAGTTCCTGCTCGTAAAAACTACCGGTTATTGGCTCACCAAATAAATCCTTTAGCGCATACGTTACAGGTATTGTCAGTAAAACTTTATCAACAATAAATGCTTCTTCGCTCCAGTTACGAGTAAATCCTTTTTCAAATGTTTTTTTCGTCAGAGAAATTCTAACTCGATCACCAACTTTAAATTTATGTCTGCGATACATGTTTTCATTTGCAAGAATTGGATATTTAATTTCATCATTTGGTGATATTTTTTATTATAATTATCAACAATCTGCTGTAGATAGTCAATATACTTATTTGTATTTTTAGCTGCCAAATGTTTATGTATCAGCTCGTTTAGTGTGCGATTAAATCGCTCGACGACGTCACTTTTTCTTTCGTTTCCTTCGTTTCCTGTAATATAGTTTTAATGTTATTTTGTTCCAGAAACTGCTCAAATGTTTTATTAAAAAAACTCCGCTCCGTGATCAGTCCAGATTTTATTTTGTTTTCTTTCCGTACTAACGATGACCTGTTTTAACGCATCCGTTATTGATGTTCTTGTTTTATCCGAAACAGGTACACTAAACGCGTATTTACTAAAAACATCTATGACGTTAAAAAGATATTTCTTTGGAGCGCCATCAGAACCAACGTTAAACTGAGCAAGATTTGACACATCAACTAAATCTATCGCCCAGATATCGTCAACGGCTTTTGCAACAACTTTACGTAGCGGAATTCTTTTTTTAGGTTTATGTAATTGAGACGCAAGATCATCGTATAATTCTTTTCCAAGACCTAACTTACATTTTGTTCCTATCATTCCTTGAACTAGCCTTCTATCAAATCATTCTCGCATATCTATAGGCTCCATATAGCGTAGTTCATCTAGCATTACTTTATCACAGTCTGATTTTGAGCTTTCTGCACGAACGTTATCAGGACGTTCTATATCACGATAACAAATATCATGATGCATCGCTATTGCATCAACTTGTCCGGGCAGCGGATTATCGTTTTCATCTAACTGTTTGTCTAGTGGATTGTATGGCCAAGTGTATTTATGGCCAGGCAATGTCCAACATGCTTTTGGTTTTGGTAATTTTCCAATACATTTGTGAATGTCAATACCGCTGCGACTTACCTGACGGCAATTGCATGATTGACAGTACGTAACAATTTTATCTTGTTCGATACAAAGATTTTTATCACAATCACAATTACATTTCATTTTATTTTATTCTGTCGCATAAAAAATTAAAATTTTGACAAAAATGTTTGAATTTTTTTTTTTTTTTGGTAGGTTTTTAGTCAATTAATCATTTACTAAAATAACCTCCCTGACATTGTCAGGGCACATTCCAGCTCCGGATAATTTCTTTAAAAACATACTTTTTTTTCTACCGCAAACAGCGCAAATGCTTTTTAACATCGTTCTATTATTTTTTTATTTTTCTATTGTCTCGTCCTTATTTGTTGTTATAGTTTTACATTTGAGACAGTATGTTGACATATTCCTTAGTTTAGATAAAATTCATTGCAATCTCATCATTTGCGTGAGAAGGTTGCTTGTCAAATTGCAAAATAAATTTAAAAAATTAAATTTAGGCTGGGACATCTGTCGGATAAACATAATACAATAATAACCACAAGCTGATGTTCCAACCGGCTGTAGTTGATTAGACGAGTAATTTATTTTTATAATTGTTTTAAAAATACATTTTTTTATAAGATCTCTCGGAGGAAGTCCGAACGAATCAAAATTATTATTATCGTGGAGAGCAACCCAGTGAGTGTCGGATCCATCACCGAAGTTTTGTATGTTTATGATACACGAACCACCTGCTGGTACATTATCTAATTCGTCTTTGGAATATACTCCACGAAATCCGACAATGTCATTCAATTTTTGAATTATATCAAAATTACTCAACGGCGGTGACTTCGTCACTGGCGTCAACGGCACAGCCGTCAACGGCGTCTGGTGCCTGGTACTGTCATTTCACGTCCTATCCCTAGCAGGTTTGGAATTAGACTGCCTGCTAACCCCGCTAGCAGCGGAGCGAAAGTAATAATTCCTCCTTGTTTTGTTTTTCTTGGCGACTTCTTTTGTTTTAGATTTCGTCACTGGCGATTTCTTTTTAGATGGCATTATATTATTATTGTTACATAAAACTAACGATAAATTTGTTTGATTCTATCACCAGAGACACCGTCTCCAGATACCGCGTTTTTAGTTGCTCCAGATACTGCCCCTGACGCTGCTGCTAGTCCCAGTGTTCTTAATACCGGTACAATATTTGGTAAAATTACAGAAAATGCTGGTCCAAAAAATCCGCCGTGTTTTGCCATTGCTGTTACTTGTACAACAGATAGTTTGAGAACAAAGGGTTTTCCCTGATCTAGCCTTTTTAGCTGCTGTTGAGTTAACATTACTTTCACTGAGGCGGCGCTGTCAGTCCTCGGAGACTTTATCATCAGAGAGACAGAATTACGTTTAGCAACCGCTGCTGCTAATTTTTCAATTTGGCCCGGCGTTATGTATATTTCTCTAGCTGTGTATTCCGTTTTCATTTTATACTTGTTTGTTAGATTAAACTTGGACAGTCATCCTTCCCTTGATCGCATCAGTTGTCAAGAATCTATCACTGACAACTAGCGCATATACTTATACTGTTCGGCTGGCAGTACGCCAAGCGTCCAAGTGACCTCAATATCAACAGTCGATCCAATAACTGGCTCGGAATGTTTTAATATGTCAAAACAAAAGATAGGATACAGTGATCGAAATTCCTCTAATGATATCTGAGATCCACTGTCTGCGTCCTGATATTTTTGCATAGCCTCCATAAGATACATGTACGGCCGAGATATGTTTCTGGTGGCGTCGTCGGCAAAATTACATTTGAGTGCACGTTCGGGATATTGTTTAGAATTTACTCTAACAAAGAGTTGGTACCGTGCTCTTTTAAATAAACTCCAACCGATTGACTACGCACTTCCAAAACCGCCTTATGCGGCAACACAAACACGTCCTCGCCTCTTGTGTTAAAAGTTCTTATCCCAGCTTTATTTGGCTCGTTTGAGTTTTCGTCGAGATACTCAACATACTAGAATTCTGTCACTGTATCGTCAGTATCATGTTCTTCGGCAAGATCGAGATAATTTTTAACTGACATTATTTATTCTATAATCTACACAAAATTTAAGTAACTAAAAAGCAGCAGGAGATATTCTTGTTTTCTCTACAAGTTTGCGCGTTATCTCTTCACCACGTGGTGACAGTAAGTTTTTTTGTTGTAGCTATCATAGCTCGTTCTGTTTCCGCTGTTGGTGCAATATCTGATTTTGCTCGTTTTATTTCCGCGTTTGAAGGTGGGCTGCCTTTAATTTTATCAGCGATCTTTTGTCCTACTGCACTAGCTGTCCCAGTCGCAATAGCTTTACCAGCGTCAAGTGCAATTGGTGCTACTTTACGCGCAATTCCTGGGATATTTTCAATTATTTTTGTAAATATATTTCCAAAAAATCCTGCAACAATTTTTCTTCTATAAACTTTTTTTGTCTCATCATTTTTATTAAATTAGGTTCACAAAATTTACGCCGACGACTACGTTGTGATCGCGCGTAGGTGTAAGTAATTCGTGACAATTTCCTTGTGAAGATCAATTTGTCGTCCTGATTGATCTGTTAGTTTCATTGTTATGTTTGTGATCTGGTTTTCAGGAGTAATCAGATAGTATATTATTTGTCGAGGAGTAATTTGCATCAGTGAACCAGGCGAACATCTGGTGAAAAACTATAGATTGTTTGACATTGACTTCCCAAAGCAGAATACGACCCTGATGCAATAGAGCAATTGATTAAAACTGTATTTACTTCTGTTATGTTAACCGGCAAATCTCCCATCATACGATATACTTTGTTCTGTAACACTGCCGTATCGTTGGTTTTTAAATCCTAGCAACGATGCGATACTGGTCGCTGGTGAAAAATCAATTATCAAATTATTTTTTAATGTGATTCTGGCTCGTAGCGTATTATTGTTTGGCGTTAATTCAAAATTGTCTGCGGCAGTGTATTTTGTTATCAGCTCTCTTATCGTTTTGTTGAGATCAATTACATTATATGCTCCCTGTGGTATTCTGACTGATACCCAAGCACCAGAATTAAATGTAAAGTCGTCATTGACGTTTGTTTTTACATTTGCCATAGAATGCCATACCATAACAAAAATCAATCCGATTTCGTGCTGTTTACCGGGATCTAGTATTATTGGTGGATTGTAATAGACAGAAAAGTTTGCGCTGTTTCTTGTTGTTTGGGATGAATCAAGCAATAGTGTTGTTGACATTTATAACAAAGTTGTTAGATAAGATCGCTATGTAAAATTTCATACTCGTCTGCTGTCAGTAATTTACTTGATCTAAGATTATCTAATATAACAACAATTTCGTTGTCGATTTTAATGCTTTCATTACCTGCTTCTTTTGATGATATTAATAAGATAAGTCTATCAACCAGTTCGGCGTTTGATATATAAACCCGGACACCAAAACCGAGTCTTTTATCAACTTCATTTTTGTTACAGTTTTTTTCAAATCTTCCAAGCACGGCGTAAAAATTGTGTTTATACGGGTCTTTACGATATCGATATTGTTTTGCAACATTAATCACAACTGGTGCAATTACTCCATTACCCACTTTATTAAAATTTTTCAACAAATACGGATCTTCAAGATCGTATCCTAAAATTTGATACGCGGTGTTTCCTTTTTGATTAATACAATTTAATACTTTAGTAAAATTTGTATAATCATCATCTGTCCATTTTCTTATGTCTTGAATATCATCATCAATCCCTAAACTTTTAACATGAAACTCAACAAAACCTTCGAAAACATCATTAGTAATATCTTCCTTCGCTATATTTGTTAATTTTTCAAAATTTCTTTCCGTCATTTTTTCAGCAAACTCTATTACACGTTCAGCAGGTACATTAACGTCTTCTTGTTTGTTAATGTAATTAATTACCTCTTGTATTTTACTTTTTTCTACTGTTTCAGCAATTTTTTAACTGTTTCCTCAGCTTGTGCTTCTTGATGTTCTTTTAACTGCCCCAACAAGCCTTTTTCTTGTACTTTTTTTAGTTCCTCTAGAGATAATGCTGATATTTCTGGTTGTTTACCGAGTACTGCTTCGGTAACAAGTTTGAAAAGTTTGGTGGTTTCTTCTTCTACAGCACGTTGTCCTTGACGTGCCTCTTCCACTTTTTTCTTAAAAGCAGCTCGAGTTGTAATAAATTTCTTTAGTAATTCAGTTTTTTGTTGATGTTTGTCCATTGTTTATTTTTTATACGCGATATAAAAAATTGTCTATAGAAATGTGTCGAAGTTTATCGTTGTCATCACGAAGTTTATCGTTGTATTCGCGTAATAACTCGTATTTGTTTTGTTGCGGATTGATTGTATAGATATATACCTTATCGTAATTAAAGTTATCGTTGAATAATAGATTTAACAAAAGATTTGTTTTACCGGAGCCTGTACGACCAACAATAAGATAATGACAATCAGGAAGTTCGTTGTTGTGTTTATGTTTGATTAATCGTTCGGTGTCAAAATTTAACATCGTTGATTTCGCCATTGTTGTTATACAATTTTATGTTATATAATTTACATAATATGGCCTATTACACAAAGTTTGGAACAGCACTTACAGGATCTGTTTCCGCTGACGAACCAATAATAACTGATACATCATCGCTAGTAAAAAAAAACAACAGGCGACACAATGACAGGAAACCTATGTATGTCAAATCAACGACTTCTAGGTTTAGAAACAAATTATCCGCCAATAAATGCTGTTGATACACAAGCTGTTAGTTATGCACAACTAAAAGCGATCGATAATAACAAACTATCACTGACAGGAGGAACTTTAAGCGGTAACTTGGATATGTCAGGGAAAAAAAAAATTTAGAAACCGCGTATCCGCCAAGAAACTTAAATCAAACACAAGCGGTAAGTTATTTACAGTGGAAGTATGTTGATGATAACAAGCTTGATAAAACCGGTGGAACGGTTACAGGCAACTTAACAATGAACAACAACTAAAAAATAACTGGATTACAGATAACCTCACCTCCAGCTGGTGATACAGACGCTATTAGCTATGCTAAATTAAAAGGTGCACTGACACCGTATTTAAAATTATCTGGTGGAATGATGACTGGATCGATTGATATGGGAGGTAAGTTGATTTATAATACTCAACTTGACAATATGAGTCTTAGCAATGATGATTGGCTGACTAATGTTGGATTTGTTAAGGACAACTTTGTAAAAATAATCGGAGGTACAATGACAGGTAATTTAAATATGGGACCTAACAAAATAATAACAAGTTATACTGTAGTTAATCCTTCTGATCTAACAAATAAAGCTTACGTCGATTCTGTTAACGATAACAAGCTCGATAAAACTGGCGATACAATGAGAGGCCACCTTGTAATGAGCAAAAACTCACAAGTAACTGGATTACCGATAACCTCACCACCAGCTAATGAGACTGATGCCATTAGTTACGCTCAGTTAAGAGGAGTATTTGTTCCGTATTTAAGACAATCCGGTGGACCAATGTCAGGCAATATAAATATGAGAAACAACAAAATAACTACGACATATGTTCCATTTAACCATAATGATCTAACGAATAAAGCATACGTTGATAGTGTGTTTAGTGGTGGTATAAAACGAACCAAAAACAATGTCTGGTATATTCCAACGCTTTTTAAGGCAACTGATAACTGAGTTGGGTTTGAGGTAAGTGCATCATCATATTATCCTGAAAAATATCCTTATCACGCTTTCTCTAATAGACAAGAATGGACTACTAATGGAGAAGTTGAAAATTTTGGGATTAAAATTAAATGTCCCATTGCAGTTGCTATTTGGCAATTTCATTTGCGAGGTCGATTAAACACTAGTGTTGGTCGAATTTATAATTGGC